>JADRCH010013535.1:0-18215 GCA_019843965.1 Rhynchomys soricoides
GACCCACTCTCTCCTCCCTGGACCCACTACAAGGACATCTGGAGATGCTAAACCACAACTATCATTCCCAAAATGTCCCACGGGACCCAGCATCAACACTCCAAAGGCTGAGGAAAAGAATTCCCCTCGACTTTAACCTCAGGACCAAGGGCCACACCCCAAGACACACATGCTGTGCACTCACCAATGTAGATCTGGCGGTCAAACCGGCCAGGCCGTGTCAGGGCTGGGTCAAGGATATCAGGGCGATTGGTACCAGCTAACACTACCACATTAGTGGTAGAGTTGAACCCTAAACAGAACAGAGGCTGGTTAATGATGAAGCCCAGGCAACACCAGAGCCTACACGACCACTCCAAGCCATCACAGCTTGTTCCTGGAGACAATTCTAGAAGCTGCAGTGCTTTCAACGAGCCACTCCCTGTGCCTTCCCTTTTGATTACTTTTGCTGTGTGGACTTTTGTTGGATCACACCTGACTACAGCTGATTCTGTGACTCCTGACAAAATACCAAACCCACGGAGGGCTTACAGACCTCAACACGATCCTAAAGCCAAAATGAAGACAAACCTACCAAAGATCCAGTGGAAGTTTTTCCAAACTCAGAAGCTGGGACAATGCCCAGAGTGACACAGAGGGACAGCCTGGCTAGAATTGCTCCAAGGTCAGCAGAACAAGGTCCAAGAGAACAGAGTACAGCTGAGTCCGCTCCAGCCTATGTGCACCAAAAGGACACTTGTTCCAATGTGCACCATCTACCTCTCCAGGGAAGCAGATGCCCTCATCCAAGCTAATCTGCCTCCTGGCAGGTGGGGAACAAATCGCCCAGTGTGCAGTGAGGTGCTCTATGTGGATCAAACTCTGACTGCTCACTCATGTTTGAAAGAGTTCTTCCTGAACTCAGAAGGCATCACCCAGACACAGTGGTGCACACCTATACTCCCTCCAGCACGCCTCCAGGAGATGGAGGCGGTAAGGGGTAGAGCTCTAAGTCAGCCTATGTAGTAAGAGATACAAATATGTAAGTATGTATGTATTCCCATGGAAACCGAGCCCACAGACCCACTCACCATCCATCTCCACAAGCATCTGGTTTAAAGTGTTCTCCTGCTCACTCTGGCCTCCCAGGTGGCCCCGGCCTCGCTTCCTGCCAATCGCATCGATCTCATCAATGAATAAAATACAAGGAGCGTGCTTTCGGGCCATTGCAAACATGTCACGGACCTGAAATAGGAACCCAGACCCTATTTTGTTACATTCCCATCACACATGAAATAGCTCAGCCACACAGCCACCCTTAGATACAGCAGCACCTCTCCGATGGAGGCCCGCGGGGTTGCCCCACCAGCCTAGAGCCACTCCAGATGACGGATCCTGGGCAAGAAGTGTGCTGGCGCCCTCTACAGCTGATTACCTACCCGTGCTGGCCCAATACCAACAAACATCTCCAGGAACTCAGACCCATTCACAGTGATGAAGGGCACATTGGCCTCCCCAGCAGTTGCTTTTGCAAGAAGTGTTTTGCCAGTACCAGGTGGACCAGTGAGCATCGCTCCCTGCAGTGAAAAAAGGGACACCTAGTTCTCCAGATGGACAGACGGCACACTGGGAACAAGCCCAGTTTCTATTTAAATCTAAAAAGGAATTTGTTTCCTAAAGCATACAGACAACTTCTGTGACTAACAAGAATCTTATCTACACCACTAACAGAGTCTAGGATTTTTAGATCTCTTTAAAAAATTAATTCACAAGATTTGAGAAACAGCTCAGCAGAGGTAAGGTGGTAAGGAAGCACAGACTTCAATTTCTATGTAAAAAAGCCAGGTACAGAGGCCATCCGCTTGTAATCAGTGTCAGGGATGCAGACCAGGTACAGAGGCCATCTGCTTGTAATCAGTGTCAGGGATGCAGACCAGGTACAGAGGTCATCATTCGCTTGTAATCAGTGTCAGGAATGCAGAAGCAGGTTGACTCCAATGGGCTCTCTGGCCAATAAGCCAGCCTCGGCTACTCACAAGCTACAGGCCAAAGGAGACTCTGTCTCAAAACAGATGTTAGAGGGCTCCTAAGAAATGACCCCTAAAGTTGTCCTCTGGCGTAACCCCTCTCCATGTACACGTACACAGCCTGCATGTGTACACATGAATACAGACACACACACACAATTAATGTATTGCCCATACTTTGTACACAGACACAACATCAAGAAGCAAACGTCTCAGACCCTGTCTTCAAAGAGTTGGTTTTTGCAGGAATGGTCTAGGAGTAGCCGCTAGTTCAAAGCTCCAGAATGCTTCCTAATGATTACTGCCTAACTGCACTCTGAAACAGCAGCACCTACCTCCATGCCACCCAGGGGGAAGCACAACTGCCTGTTGAAACCTAGCCAGTGAACCTGCCCAAGCCCTCCTGGCTTGAAAAGCGGAAACAACTCATTTTGAGTGGCTCCCTCAGTTATCCAGGTCAGGCATCTAAGGACCCGAGTGTGAATCCCCAGGATCAGTGTAAAGCCAGGTGCAAGAGCAGCACTCACACATAAAACGGGAAGCAGAGACAGGAGAATCTGCAGAAACCATAGCCTGGCATACACAGCAGCAAGGACCAAGAGATCCAGTCTCAAACACAGTGGGAAGTGATGTTGTCCATGACCTTCACACGCATGCTGTGGCACACCTTGACAGCTAGTTTTCTGTCAACGCCACACAAGACAGTCATCAGGAAAAAGGGAACCAGCATTGAGAAAAGGCTTCCGTCAGATTGGCCGGTAGACGAGTTTGTGTGGTGTTTTCTTGATTGGTGATTAATGTGGGAGGGCCCAGTCCACTTCTGGGCCCTCTGGGCACCTCTGGGTGAATGGTGCTGGGCTGTACAAAGAGGCAAGGCAGTAGGCAGCACTCCTCCAGGTACCTGCCCTGCTTGAGCTCCACCCTGACATGCTTCATGAACTCTTACTCGGAAGCCCAAGACGAAATAAACTCTTTCCTCCTTGTGGTCGTTTGAATAAAAACAAACCCAATAAGTCCATAGGAAATAGCATTACTAGGAGGCGTGGCCTTGTTGGAGGACTCGTGTCACTGTGGGCGGGGTTTGAGTTTCAGAGGCTCAAGCCAGGCCCAGTCTCTCTCTCTCTCACCCTGCTGCCTGCCAAACTAGAAGTAGAATTCTTGGCCACTTCTCTTGCAATATGTGTCTGCTTGTGTGCCACCATGCTTCCCACCAGACAATAAAGGACTAAACTTCTGAATCATAAGCCAGCTCCAACTAAATGTTTTCCTTCAGAAGAGTTGACGAGCGGGCAGTGGTGGCGCACGCCTTTAATCCCAGCACTCGGGAGGCAGAGGCAGGCGGATTTCTGAGTTCGAGGTTAGCCTGGTCGAGGTTAGTTCCAGAACAGCCAGGGCTACACAGAGAAACCCTGTCTCAAGAAACCTAAATAAATAAAACACTTTTTTAAAAAAAGAAGAAGAGGAAGAGGAGGAGGAGGAGTGGCCGTGGTCATGGTGTCTAATCATAGCAATAAAACCCTAAGTCAGCCCCAGCCAGGAGCAGAGGTAGACTGGTCTCTCTGTAAGCTCGAGGCCAGATTGTTCTATGGAGTTCCAGGGCAGCCAGGGCTACATAGAGAAAGCCTGTCTCAGAAAAGAAAGGAAGGAAGGAAGGAAGAGAGAGGGAGGGAGGGAGGGAGGGAGGGAAAGCAAAAGAGCCCAGACCACCGGTTTGGTGGTACAGTTCCTTCCCCCTCAGAACCAGCCCACCCAACTTGATGTATTTGGTTATTAATGTGCATGTGTGGACACGCACACACCACTGAGCACATGTGGAGATCAGAGGACAACTCAGAGGTGCTTCTCTCTTTACTTCTCTCATGTGCAGCCAGGGACCAAACTTGGCTCATCAGGCCTGGTGCTGGGTATCTTTACCAACAAAGCAATCACACTGCCCTTGAAAAAAGATCTAAGATGGTTTGTTTCTCTTGGGCGTGGTGCCGTATGCTTAATCCCAGCACTGGGGAGACAGAGCAGATGAAGCTCTGTGAGGAAGCAGCCTGGGCTACATAGTGAGACTCTGGCTAGCCTGGGCTACAATAGTGAGACTCTGGCCAGACTGGGCTACCTGGCAAGACCTGGTCTGAACAACAAACCTTATCTCTAGAGTTCAGAGTGCTAGATTACCATTAGGACATTGCAGATGAGAGCAAAGCATGAAAAACAAACAACCAACATGGGGTTTTTATGTTTTGTTTTCTGAGACAGTATCATCTACTCTATAGCACAGGCTAGCCATGAACTCACTAATGTGGCCTAGGCTAGCCCTGAACTCTCACTAGTCCTCCTGCCTCCACCTCCCAAGTGCTAGAACTACAGGCACCGGACATTTTACCAAACACATGGACTTTTAAGGTCCTCCACAGCCGGCACTATTCCATCCTCTACTGTGACTGACAAATACAAACTTAAGAAAAAAGAAACGTTGTTAAATATGTCTGTTTACATCACAGTAATCTCTACCTCACCTTGCAGCCTAGAAGGATCACTGTGTCCTGAAACCCATACCTTTGGAATTTTGGCTCCTAAGTCCTGATATTGCTTTGGGTTCTTCAGGAAATTCACAAACTCCATAATTTCCAGTTTGGCTTCTTCACAGCCAGCCACATCTGCAAATCGCACATCGATGTTGTCCTTTAAGATCTTGGCTGTTGTCTCACCAACACTGAAGAGGCCTCCTCCGCGCCCACCGCGACCAGTCCCCACTGGACCCCTCCTCATAGCATAGAGGAGGATGCCAACCAGGACCATAGTGGGCACGAGACTTCTAAGAAGAGAGCTGCGAGACCCAAGGAAACCATTGGCTATGTTAACTTAAGAGAAAGGTCAGAAGTCCCGCTGTCACCAAGAAAGAGAAAACCACTCTAAAACTTGGACTTCATGAAAGAGGCAGTTTCTAAAATGTCCGGAAGTCTGCCTGCAGAGCTGGCCTGACCAGCCCTAACAGCACTGCGCCTGCCCTGACCCACTCGACAGAAGGCTTGGTAGGGCAGAAGCCTTACCCTCTGACCAGGAAGGTCTAACAGAGCCTATGCTTTCCTCAGGAGACTCTGACTCAGCAAAAATATCAATACCTAATATGTTTATTTTTCCTGTATAATACTTTTTAAAGGCTGCCTGGCATTCTCTTTGCAATAAACAGACATAAGCCAGTGCCATGGTGTATACTTGGAAGGCTGAAGTAGAGTCACATAAACCCAGGAGTTGAGACTTGGACAGCAAACGTAGTGAGACTATATCTCAAAACAAACAAACAAACAAAAACAAAAAAATAAAATAAAAGTAGACCAAAATGCAGGGCAGTGGTGGGACACACCTTTAATCCCAGCACTTGGGAGGCAAATGCTAAGTTTGAAGCCAACCTGATCCACAGAGCTACAGAGCAAGTTCTAGGACAACCCTGGCTAGAGAGATACCCTGTCTCGAGAAAAAAACAAAACAAAACAAAACAAACAAAAAACAAAACATTCTTTTACTAATGATACTATACATATCAGCAGATGGCTATAATATGCTAAAAAAACCAAAAAACCCCTCCCTCCATAGTCCGTTACACACTGAGTGTTTCCAGTTCAGAATCAGACGTCTACACTAGCGTCTCCCACAGACCTTCACCCCCCCTAGAACTCACCCATCGCTCTCAGTAGTGTAAACCACCGCAGCCTGGTTGGTGGGCTCAATGCCCAGCTCCCACTGAGCAGATTCGAGGTTCCGCTCAAAGGTGTCAACACTACCAATGTTAAACCACACGAACTTCTGCAGAGACAAAGGAAGTTTAGTCTATGCTGTTTTGTCCCATAGAGAAGGCTCTGACACACTCATCCACACTTGTGTTCTCTCTCGCAGAATGCCTCCTTCCCCCAGCTCTGATGCTAGAAGTAGACAAATCCCTTCCTGAGACCGGTTTCTACTGTAAGTGTGCAAACAGCAGCTCACCCAGTTCTGGGCACACAAACCTTTAAGGTTTTACGTTCTGGACAAAATATAAAACACCGCCGAAGTGTCTCTTTTGTCTTTTTATTCTTTCTTCACAAATTTTGGCAAATAGTTCTTCCACACTACCTTACCAAAGCTGATACAGTAGTCTTAAGGCTTCCTGTATTAACCATTATCAATTTAAGACCATAAGAATAATTTCTAGACTTCTTTTTAAAAATCATTTTTTTGTGTATGGGTATTCTGCACGTAAAATGTCTATGCACCTGTACATGTCAGGTACCTGTGGAGGCCAGAAGGGAGCCACAGATGCCTGGAGCTGAAGCTAAGACTGCCCCTGAGCTGCCTGACACGGTGATTGAAATCAAGCCTGGGACCTCTAGAGGTACAGTCAACGTTCTTTTAACCACTGAGCAGCTTCCCATAAACAACCCAGACTGTTGGTCAACTGGCAATGGAATCTACTGAGTGGACGAATGTAGCTTACATGTTTTTAAAAGCAATACATCCAGGAGCTGGAGGGATGACTCAGCAAAGGGCAAAATGTGGTTCCTAGCACCCAAGACGGGGGCTCACGGCCATCTGTTATGATCTAGAGCCTCGGCCTCAGTGAATACAGCACTCACACGCACACACTCACACAGACATGAACACACAAAATTAAAAATGATAAAAATCGCTTTTAAAAAGGGTAGCCTGGTGTGGTAGGGTGCGCCTTGAATGCCCGCATCAGAGGCAGAGGTAGGTGGACCTCTATGAGTCTGAGGCCGCCCAGTCTCCATAGTTCCTGGAGACCAGGGCTGCAGAGCTCAACAAACAAACATCCGTGTCCCAGACACACGGCCTTAAATTCACCCTCACCTCAGATGTCGTCCCAGGAACAGGAATAACTCGCACAAACTGCTTGTTCACAACCTCCAGCCGATCCACCTTGGGAAAATAGAAAAGCAGTTGTAACAGCCGAGGCAGCAGCAGCAGTCCGAGGCAGCCGTAAGCACTGCAGTCACGGGCACACCTGCACCCTCCCGACAACACATCACCCCAAACCTCCGCAGCCCAGGGCACAAATCTATCTCACCTTAATAAACAAGAATTCAGGAAGTCTCTCAGATTCGGTACATCTGAGCCATTCCAGACTACAGTAAACCCTAAATACAAGTCAGTCTAATACTGACGAGAGAGTAAAATCTGCACGGACACCATGTGTATGGCTGTGAATGCACACGTCCCACACGTGTGGACAAAAAGGACAACTTTAGGGGCCGGTCCTCACCTCCTAATACAGAGCCTCAAACCATGGTGACCCCAGCCAAAAGATTATTCCATTGCTGCTTCATAACTGTGACTCTGCTATTGCTATGAACTGTAACGCAAACATCTGTGTCTCAGGTGACCCCTGTGAGAGGGGTTGACAACTGCTGTAGATCTAGACAGCATCTGCTTTTCTACCACATCCTGCAGATGACCTAACCACAAGCTTCCAGCTCCTCTCCTCACTTCCCCTCTCCCCATAGGAGCACAAGGTCCCAGGCATCCTTGCTGTGCATCCAGCTTTTATGTGGGTTCTGGGGATCTTAACTCAGACTCTCATTCTTACAGAGCAAGCATCTGTACCTACTGAGCCATCTCTCATGTCCGAGACAGCAAAATCCTGAGTGCAGCCCTGATCCTGATTCAGAAATATTTTGTTCACAACAACAACAAAATGTTAAACAAATAAAACTCCAGGCGGGCACTCGGAAGCAGAGGCAGGTGATCTCTGTGAGGACAGCTAGGGCAGTTATACAGAAAAATCCTATCTCAAAAAAAATAAATAAAATCAAAAACAAAAACTGTCCAGGGCTTGCCAACAAGAGGCCAGAGGTACAGTGAGGGAAAAAGACGTGAGTCAGACATGAGACGGAAATCCCAAGACTAATGGACAGAGCCAAAATGTAAAGACAAGCTACAAAAGAGGACGCACCACTTGATGTGCAGCTTCTCCCAGCCGGGAAGTAGGCCTGACAGCGTCCTGCCTGGGCTGTTGACAATCTCAAAGCCTGGACTATGCCCCAGGTGGCCTCTGAGGACAATCATCAAACAGGAGTCTGACTCTCTGCCCTTCCTTGAGCTCCAGGGGACTGTAAACCTCCTGCACAGCTCTCTTCCCAAGTAGACAGTCTATAATCTCCTCACCAGACCTCTGGCCAGGTAATACTGTACAAAGTGTTTCCAGGTGATCTCTTTTCCAGGATCTCGAAAATAGAAATATAAAAATCCTGCAGCCACACCGGCCCCCAAAACAGCCAGACTCCGGAAATCCTTGTCGTCCCAAGGAAACTCTCCCTAAGGAAGAAAAGATTACACATTTTCTAATTAATAACAGATGGTTTCTTTTCTTTTGCTTAAATTTTTTTCTTTTTCATTTGTATTTAAATGTATGTGCATGTGTGTACGGGAAAGGGGTGATCGTGGAGCCCAGAAGAGGGAATTTGGTTCCATGGAACTAGAGCTAGAGGCAGTTCTAAGCTGCCCAATGTAGGTGCTAGGATCCTCAGATGAGCTCTTATCCACTGGCCGTGTGCACACACATGTCCATTGGAGACTGAATCCAGAGTTTTGCATAAACCAGCTGAGGGCACTGCTACTGCACTACACCCCTGCCTTAGGAATGGAAATGACAGTTTCTTTCTTCAGTATGTAGCTCTGGTTGGCCTGGAACTCACTATGTAGCGCAGTCTAGCCTCAAATACACAGACCTCTGCCTATCTCTGCCTCTCAAGTAGTAGGAGTAAAGGCATGTGCCACCTTGCCTTGCAGAAGCTTATCTCTTATCTGGGACTCTGTTAATTCAGACAGAAGTCATAACACATTTCATAATCTTCTTAATCTTTGAAGTGTTTACGTGCGTCCCTCAAAAACCCATGCTGGAAATCAACACCAACGGTGACAGCGTGGGACCTCTGGGAAGCGACGGAGTCATAAGGAGTCCATCCAAACACGGGACAGAAGCATTCCGACCGTGCACTTTCCTGCCTCTTTAATTGTGAATAAATGTACAGCATTTACAGATTACGAAACCTGAGCAGGACATGGTGGTACACACCCGTAGCTCCAGCACACGAGCCTGAGCTACACAGTAAGCTCCAGGCCAGCCACAGCTATGCGGGGAGACCACGTTTTTAAAAAGCCAGAACAAACAAATCAAGTTTCACAGCAATTTTGTTCACCAAGAGGAATGAAATAAGACAAAGACACCCAAAGGCTCAGCTCTGCAGTGACCACACACTCTAAGGAAGGGACAGCACATCTGCTCTTCAGGAAGGGACAGCACATCTGCTCTTCAGGAAGGGACAGCACATCTGCTCTTCAGACACACACACCTTTTGTATCCGTTTCCACCAGGTAAAGTCATCTCCCTTCCCTCCTCTGCTGCCTCCATCTCCTCCAGGCTCAGCATTCTTTGATTCTTTGTGTCAGAGATAATCATTTAAAAAAAAAAAAAAAAAAAAAAAAGTCTTGTATTATGGCACAAACAGAAGCACATGTAACTTTCCAGAGAACGTGAACTCAAGAGCAGAACCAGGGCTGGGGAGGTAGCTCAGTTACATGCCTGCCACGCAAACACGGGGATCTGAGCTCAGAGGCACTGGCATGTGTGCCTGCAGATTCGGTGCTTGGGCAGAAGAGACAGAGGATCCCTGAGGCATGCTGGCAAAGCCAGTCTAGACCACCCAGCAGGCTCCAGGTTCAATAAGAGACCCTGATCCAAAATATAAGGTGTAGGCTGGTGAGATGGTTCATCAGGAGGGATTTGCAACCGAGCACACCACCTCATTCCCATCCCTGGGACAGAGGTGATGGAAGGAGGGGACCAATCCCCACGAGCTGTTCTCCGCTGTCCACAACTTCCTCTCTCCCCCCGCCCCTGCCTCCTTAAAAGCTGGGTGGTGGTGGTGGTGGTGGTGCACAATACTCAAGAAGCTGAAGCAGGGGGATTGTAAGGTTTAGTTTAGTTTAGCCTGGGCTACATAATAGAGCCCTATCTCAAAAAACAAAAACAAACAGCTTATGTTTGAAGCCCAGAAAGTAAAATGTAAGTGATTTTTTTATGATCTAAAGCTGCTTTCAGCACTGTCTCCAAGCTTCTTCTTTCTTCCTATCTCTTTGGGGTTTTGCTTGCTTGTTTGTCTTGGTGCATTACCCATGAATGTGTCTGTGGGCTAGAGGCCGATACTAGGTGTCTGTGGGCTAGGGTGTCGTAATGACTCCCCACTATATTTTTGATTTTCCTAACCACATTTATTCACTGATGTGTGAGGGGGAGACTGTTCTTCCAGAAGACAAAGACAGGTTCGGTTCCCAGCACCTCACTGTCTGCAGCTCCAGTTCCAGGGGACCTGGTGCTCATTTCTGGCCTCTCTGGGCACCAGGCATGCACATGGTACACAAACACGCATGCTGGAAAAACACTCATACAAATAAAATAAAAATAAAAAATAAACTGTAGGCATGATGTTTTTGTACAATGTGTGAAGTTTACCTTTGTGTGATTCAAATGTTGATTTCTCTGCCCTCATGTCTTGTTTCAATCTGGACACAGCATTGTAATGCTTATACCAAGAATCTCCTGTCTCGAGTTTGTGTAAATAATTCTTACCATTTATTCTCTGCCTTGTCAATAAATGCTGACCACCCAATGGCTGGGCAGAATAGAGAACAGAGGAGGACGTCTGCCAACCAGAGGAAGGAGAGAGGGAAGAGAGAGACATTCAGATCCTCGAGGAGAATGGAAGATTTGGAGCCACGAGGAAAGGGGTCTGGAGAAAGATCATGGAAACACTGAAGCCCAAGGTGCCAGATCAATAATAATATCCAAGTACTACGGGCTGGAGCTGGGGAGCCAGATTAGCACAGGAGGCTAACGTCCATCATTTAACTGCTCAGCTACTGAGGTGCAGTTTCAAATAAATCTTGGTTTTTCTATGTTTTTTTGAGGACTAGCGTAAGGTAAAAAAATACAGCAGCCAGATTAATTCACTGCTAATATTTATACTAAAGATAATTCATTTACAATAGACTAAAAATAGTCAACAGTAAAACATGACAGTCTGACTTATCAAATGGGACTTTTTACCTTTTTTTGGAGATACTGAATTTCCTGGGCTTGCACTTTTTCTGTTCTTATTCTTAAAAAACTTCTCGAACCCTGAGAAACAAAATGGAGAGGTTCTACCATTTTTAAAAGAAGAAAAAAAAAACCACACAAACAAAAAACAAAAGCCACACACTCAGAAAAGCAACATCACTGTCCTCAACTCTGGCTGAGAAGGGCAAGAGGAAAAGTTATCCCTTCTTCCTGCTGTTCTCAACTGACCCTTCGACAGACACACAGCCCCAGGGCAAACACAGACGCACTCGGGCTGTGTTCTTCTACTCTGGATCTAGGTCTCCAGATCATCTGGTCCCTGTGCTCAGTGTTCTGAGCTTGCTCCAAGTAGAGCACTGTGTTCCGGGTAACTAGTCTAGGTAACACCTGTTTTACTTTCTAAACATGAGGCTGGATCAACTCTGTACAAAGAGTTATTCCTACACCTCCCAAAGATGCATCCAACAGTATCCTCCGAAGGCTTCCCTTTTGCCAGGGTCAATGTTAGATCAATGTTAGTAGGAAAGGCATGTAAGCGCTATAGTGCTTAATATGCTAACTAGAAAGGACAGGATGGGGACGTTCTAGCTGCCACACTCCCTTGTCAACTGCTCAGCCATTGTGGGCGACACTGAGAGACACACACTAGTCCTATCAAGTTATGGAGCCAGTTCAGTACCTCTGGGAGGTTTTGAATACAGCCTCGGGGAAAATGAAGTCAGTCTTCCCTGCAGAGCCAGCTGCTGCGAGCACTTCCCCAGATGACCCTGAAACAGGAGACACAGATTAGGTGCTTCTGTGACCAACATCACATCCTCTCAAGAGAGGCGAGGACAGGTTGCAAGGGATGGAATTCAAACTGAGGTATGAGCCTGTCGCTTTATTCAGCTTCTTAAATATCCAAACAGAATAATTATGAACTAAAGTCACTGTGAAAACTTATAAAGAATTTTTTTTATGACTATCATATCCAGCCAGGTAGTGGTTGGCACACCTTTAGTCCCAGCACTTGGGAGGCAGAGGCAGGCGGTTCTTCAGAATTCAAGGCCAGCCTGGTCTACACACTGAGTTCCAGGAGAGCCAAGACTACACAGACACCTGGTCTTTAAAAGAAGAAAAGAAAAAAGAGACCACACAAATTACAAAGCAGGGCTGGTGACTCACTTGTAATCTCAGGACTATAGAAGCTGAAGCAGGAGGACAACAGGGAATTTAAATGCAGCCCTGGCTACAGAGGGAGACCTTTAAATCAGGTGAAATGTTGCAGCATGTAAATACACTTAAATCCAAACCCAGCATCCTGAGTTCTGTGCCCTGGGAAGGACAAAATGACTCCCAGAAGCTGTCATGCATGCTATGGCATGTGCACAGCGATACAAATAAAATAAAACAATCAATCAATACTGTGAGACTAAAATCTTGTAAAAATCCAAATAAAATACTGGAAGATAAATACTACGGCCAAGTACACCTGTCTATACATTCAATCTCAGTGTCTGAGGTTAAGGCAGGATAGCTGTGAGTTCAAGGTCAGTATGGGTTACAAGACCATTTCTTAAAATTAAAGAAAAAAAGGGGAGCACCCCTTACGATGACCGTATTTGTGCCCTCTTCCCTAGGACCTGGTTCTTAATTCTCATGTTTTATGGAGCTGATCTGGCTGGACATGGTGGCGTCCACCTTTGATCTTAGCACTCTGGAGGCAGAAGATCTCTGTGAGTTCAAGGCCAGCCTGATCTACATAGTGAGTTCCAGGACAGCCAGGACTACCTAGTAAGATCCTGTCTCAAGGGAGGAGGAGGAGGAGGAGGAGGAGGAGGAGGAGGAGGAGGAGGAGGAGAAGGAGGAGGAGGAGGAGGAGAAGGAGGAGAAGGAGGAGAAGGAGGAAGAGGAGGAGGAGGAGGAGGAGAAGGAGGAGGAGAAGGAGGAAGAGGAGGAGGAGGAGGAGAAGGAAGAGGAGGAGAAGAAGAAGAAAGAAGGAGGAGGAGGAGGAGGAAGAGGAAGAAGGAAGAAGAAGAAGAAGAAGAAGAAGAAGAAGAAGAAGAAGAAGAAGAAGAAGAAGAAGAAGAAGAAGAAACAAAACAAAAAACTCAAGTTGGAATGGGGAAAGGTCATGGGCCTCCAAGGTGAAGGTGGCAGAGAGGCTGTGGTGCTGAGAGGCACAAAAGCTGAGCAGATCGAGACGAGCAGCCAGTCCGAGAGCCTTCTCCGCCCTCACGGACTCTTAACCCTCTGAGAGCATCAGGTTTCTTGTATGAATTGCTTTGGTCACAGTGTTTTATCACAGCATAGGAAAGTAACTGGGACAAAGGTGTGTCCTTTCCTGATTCCTTAGCATCAAGTCATCGGAGATGTGCAAGTCAGTAATCTGTCATGTGCAGAGCCAAGATATGAACGTGGCACATGAAGGCTCTTTCTAGTCAGACCACTCAGCAGATCCCTATCTGCTTCCCACCAACACACACAGCTGACACATGCAGGCCTTATAAAGCCCCCTAGCTCCTGACTTTGCTGCCTCGCTCAGCCCTTCTTCATTCCTGTGACACGGAGCACACCAGGCTCCCTCCACCTCTACTCCTGCTCGTCCAGACTACCCTAGCTAAACAGCATCCGTCTCTCTCCCACTCCCTTATTCTACCCCCTTTCCTGCTCACCTCATATACCCCACACGTGCCATTACTTGCTCATTGTTTCAGACAGACTACAGAGTAAAAAAAACGGTCATACGGAGGCGGCATGAGGCACATGCCTTTAATCCCGTAATCCACTGGTAAGAGGTAGGTGGAGTTCAAGGCCAGCCTGGTCTGCACAGCAAATTCCAGGTCAGTCATGGTTACAGAGTAAGATCCTGTCTCTAAAATAAAATCATGTGAAAGACTTGACAACACACTTTTCATGAAATCTGAGTGTTAAAATCTATCTTATAACTAGAAAGCAGATTGCTAATGCCTTCCAGGTTTTAAGGGAATCTCTCAGCCCACAGATCACAAAGCCTTCAAAGGACAATGACCTCAAAGAAGAGCAGTTTCTGCCTGACTTGTTCACACCTTAATCTCCTCACCAACAAAAGTATCAATAATAAATTTTTCTGATAAAGAAATATGAATGAGTCAGCCTCACAGTTCTGCCACACAGGGAATGTCCCTAGTGAGCGTCTCAGGAAGCTCAAATTGACAAGATTCACAATGCCACTACGGAAGTTACAAATGCTAGAACAACTGATCAGAGAGGAGCCTCTCTCCAGGGGAGCCCACACTGGGGTGGGGTTTTCAATGATACAGCTGCCCCTGGATCACCCAGGCTCCTTTAGGCAGCCCCAACAAACTCAGTGACTCAGTCAACTAGACTTGGGCGGGAATTTTTGTTATACAGCAGCTCTCTCTGGGAACGCTGCAGTCAATCCTACAGGAACCCTCCAAAAGATACGGCACAAACAATTCAAAATCGTTTCAGAAAATCCCAGATACCGACCAGAGGGCCCTTCCCTCTCAAAAATATACTAGCGGCAAGACTGCTGAGAGTCACTCTCACAAAACAAACCACAGTGAAGACAGACTCTGAGAAGAGCCCAGTTGCCTAGGAGAAGCGGAGAGTAGCCTAGCAACCTGGATGAAGCAGAGGCTATCCAAGCTGCCTAGAAGACTCACGGGACAGCTGAGCTGCCCCAAAGAGGCTCAGACCAAGTGAGTCACTAGGAAAGGTCACTCTCCAACCTGCTGAACGTGCAGTATGCTCCATGTCTCCAGCTTTCCTGAGCTGTCTGCCTCCCACGCTTGGGTAGGCTCTGGTGATGCAGCTGTCTGAGTCATTTCTGCTCCTGTAAGTAACTCCACGAAGATTCGCTGGATCACCAGATGGACTCTGGTGCCATCCACACTGTGGTCTATGGTCTGCTCCCTATCTGGAGGGAGTAAATGTTTGGGTAAATGTTTACTCCCTAAGAGCAGTGTCACGCAACACCTGTCTTTGGTCTGTTACCACTGCTCTGTCTAGTGTGAATGGGCACTCATGTCTCTCCATGAAAAGCCACCCAACCAAGTCAAAGGCCATTCAACGTACTTCTTCCACAAAGACACAGGCCCACAGCAGCTCTACAACTCAGAGCTGCCTGCGCTATAAAGACCTTCAACACTCACTATACGACTGATCCTCAACAGGTCACCCACCAGAACAGGATGTGCGACATGACCCGAAATAACTGTGCAATGCACAGCATTAGAAACAAACCTGTGAGCATTTTCCTGACCCTGTGAAGCTACCCCCTCCAAACTTAAAGATCCCCTCCTGCAAAGAGGGAAGCTCTTAAGACTCAAGAAGCCTCATAAACCTTATAGTCCAGAGCTTAAAAGATCCACAGAGCCCATCCCCAAAGTTCTACACGCAGAAAAGAACCGCTGAGGAGAGGGGAGCCTCTTCAGTGGTAGTGACTGTAGGTGTTGCAGGAAGCTCCAGGAATGCAGGTTTTCCTTGCGTTGTCACCTATGTGTGGGCCTTTTAACGAAGAAAATGCTTTTGAGTCACTCCTGTAATCCCCAATGCATCCCCAATGTGGCCGTATTTAATTCCAATAAGCTCACTGGTTAACAAAGCTAGAGAAATGGAATTATTTTGGCCTATCATGAGTGCCCTATCTGGGGTAAATGGACATTTGCTCACGGACAGTTGCACCACACTACTGTCATATTAAGAGGGAACAAACAACAAGACCAAAAATGAGTTGAGAAAGAACAGCTGTATGACCCCTGTGATAACACACATTTATTTGAAGATGGATAATCAGCATGGGTATTCCCAATTCCTTTCGCCATGGTACTGGCAGATGCACACCCTGTCATGGATGGTAAAATATCTAGTAAAGCCAAACAATCTAAAAAAAAAAAAAAAAAATGAAGTTTCAGTGGTGGGAATTCCACGGAGGCCATCTTTCTCTGTTTAGTATGGAGATCTACGCTCCTTTAATGAATAAAAGCTACCTTTTAAATGGGGTCCTGCAATAGCTAGATGGATAAAGGCTACATTGCATCCGCTCAAGTGTTGCGATCAGCGGTTGGTGGACGCTAGCGGAGTCGGAGGCAGAAATCAGGAAGCAGATGCGCCCGACCCGGCCGCAGGCCGATGACGTCACTGCGACGTCCAGCGCAGCCCCCTCCCGCCACGCCGCCCGGAACCTGCGGACACAGCGCTTCCCTGCTCACCTGCAGAGCAATGCCACAGGCTCTCACGCTGCTCCAGACCGCCCCGCCGCTTCCTGCGCATCCGCCACATCGCCACAGCTTGGAGAAAGGCCAGGCCAGGGCCCGACTGCCCGCCGCCCCCACCAGCCGGAGTAACATCCCCCGGCCCTGACCTCGCGCCGCCTGGGCGCGCGCACGCGCAGCAGGTGGATCATAGTGCGCCACGCCCCTGGGCGCGCGCGTGCGCAGCAGGCCGCAGCAGTGGTTGGGACCTCTCTTTAGGTGTGTCGGGTTCCCGGCGGTACTCCTTAAGATCCTGAATGGGAGTGTCGCTTCCCGCTGCCAGACGGCTGATGACCAATGGCCCGCGGCCAACTTGACCTAGACACCGAGAGCCTTTAGATGTATTTTAAATTTTGCATTGTCAACGACACCAATGGTTTGGGCGGGTCCTCCAGGTGAAGCGGCTCACGGAACTAGATTTTGAGCCTACTTCTCCCTGGCTGACGGTACCGGTCCCACCGGTTGGAGGACTTCCTGGTATTTTACATCCAGTCTAGACGTGCTGCGAGACCTCTCGTGAACAAAGGAACTATTTGGTACACATCTTGTCTCATTGTTCCTCCTCGTAGACCTTTGTTTAATTTTGGTTGGTCACCTATTTGGTATATAGAGCCACTTCAGTTTTGATTTGACCTCAGTTGTGCGAACTAGAAATTTGGACTCGACAATAAGGAGGCGTGGGTGTGCAGGATGAACCAATTTCTGGACAGTGGCCTGTGCGCGTGCCCAAATTCTGCAAGGATAGCATTAGGATGCTATGACTACGTTTCAAAGGTACAGATGCCCGGGAGAAGGCCATTGTCACCTTCTACGCTCCGCCCAACGGTTACCTAGCAACAGCAGAGTAGGCCTGGCTTGCTATAAAAGGGGCTGTTTGACAACCCCCCTTCGATCCTTCTGTCCCTTCTGTCTCTCTTTCTCTGACTCTCATTTTTCCCTGACCCCTTTCTCCCTCTCTCCTCTCCCCCTCCCCCCCTCTACCTCTACTCTCTTCTCTACTCCCCTTTCCATGCCCCCAATAAACTATTCTACATTATACCGGTCCTATAGCTGATACCTCGGGGGAAGGGATGCCTCCGCATGGGCCAGCCAAGGCACCCCTCCCACCTCACCGTACCGTGCTGTATAAAACATATCCTTGGCTTTTTTAAAAACACAACTCGCAAGGTCAAAGGGAAAGGAAGCAAGTATCCTCAACATCAAATTACAAGTGGTGAGACAATTTTAAAGTGGGTGAAAGGCTTAGTCAGACTTCAAAAGACTTAGAACCCTCCGTGTCCAGGATAGCAATCGTCTAAGATAATAAAGAGTGAAGGTAACTTCACGAATAGCTAATTCCTTGATAGCTGTTTTGAGGGTTTGCTATTGACGTGCCGCAATGGAGAACAGGGAGCAGTTTTTGAGCACGTAGCTCAAAGACCAAAGCCAGCATCATTTCAGGTGAAAGTGAAGACTGATGGCTTCCCAGCATAAAGGAGGAATTTTACAAATGGAAAAGGTTCGTGCAGGTAAAACTGTCACTCAGGGAGATAAAGTTGGATCCAGGTAAGTTTTTAATGTCGATGAAACAGAGCTTTACTGGAAGAGACTGCATGGAAAAAATCATTAAAGATCCTTTGAAGCTGCTGCTTGAAGGAGATGCAGCAAGGGATGTTACTAGTGTAACTCTGGGCAACCTCCAAGGCTTTGAAGGGTTACTCAAAGCAAATTTGCTATGGTTTAATTAAAAAAAAAAAAGAAGAAGAAGAAGAGGAGGAGGAGGAGAAGGAGGAGGAGGAAGAGGAAGAAGAAGAGGAGGAGGAAGAAGAAGAGGAGGAAGAGGGAAGAAGAAGAAGAAGAAGAAGAAGAAGAAGAAGAAGAAGAAGAAGA
>JADRCH010013538.1:0-41037 GCA_019843965.1 Rhynchomys soricoides
CCCAGCACTTAAGAGGCTGAGGTAGGAGGATCCAGAGTTTGAAGCCAACTGTGTTGCATACTAAGACTGTTCAAAAACAGAACAAATAAGGAAAGGAAAGGCTGTGTGGTAATGGTAAAGGTAAATGTAAGTCATCCCAATACTGGCAGATGCAGGCAGACAGGACTGGGAGTTGCATACTAGCCAGGGCTACCCAGTGTGTTCTAGGCCAACCTCGGTTACACAAGACTTTGTGTAAGTCAAGCCAAGCCAAGCCAAACACCATACCAAACCAAACATAACAAAACACTGTCTATCAAAACATCACTCTGAACAACAAAATACTGAAAATTTTTATTTGTACAGAGTTGAATAACTCTGGTTTGTACAAACCAGCTCATCTACCATTGTTTAAAAATATTTTTTCAAACCATTTGGGATGTTAAAGTCTCCAGGAAAAAAACCTTTAATACTGTGATATAACAGAAAAGTTGTTTCTGAAAAAGGCCAACATTTAAGCCATTTTTAAAGTTTCGTTCAATAATTGCATTATGCCTTAAACACTCAAAAGAACAAGTTAGAAATAAGTTTCACAAGAGAATGTTACTTTCATTAGAAGAACCAAGAAAAAAGTTTGCCCTAGATAGAGATTTCCAAAAAGACATGCTGTGATGTCTACTCTTGGCTGTCAACTTGACCACATCTGGAATTACCTAAAACTGAAGCAACTTGGTATACTTTCCTGATTGAATTATTTAAAGTGAGAAGATCCACCTTAAATCTGGGCCATACCTTCTTATGGCATCCTGTATAAAGGGAAAGGGAGAAAGAAGCTTTGCTCTTCTGTCTGCTTGCTGTAACTCTTACTTCACTGACATTAGAGCCTACTCTTTGATATATACTGAAGGCCAGCTGAGACATCCAGCTTCATGGACTGAACAGCTATTGGATTTTGGTCTTTCCATTGGGATACAGCCATTGTTGGACCACAGTAAGACAAGCTAATAAATCCTCTTTATGCATTAAGTGCCATGTCTGTCTATTTTCTGCCATGACTCGAGTTGCCTTGGTCATGGTAACTAAGACACATGTATATTTTTATAAGGAAACCGAGTACCTTACCTTACTTCGCCTAACTGTGTACTCATCTATCAAGTTCTCATACTTAATGTTTATATTGCTCAACACACTAACTCGACATGCTTAGTGACTTCTCTTTGCAGTTTTATTACATAAAGAATACTGCTTTGATATATAATCCGAGATGGCCTTGAACCTTCTGATTCAGTCTTCTGTTGAGATTAAAGATATGACCACTATGCCAACTTTTGTTAGGATTAGGAAAAAGTCATCATCAAACATACGGGTGGCACCAGTGGGTAAAGTGCCCACCATACAGGCCTGATCTTCAAATCCATGTAAAATGGAAAAAATCAGAGAGCTGTCCTCTGATACCCAAACTTTACACACACACACAAATAAATAAAATTAAGTACGTGAGTGGAGCCACAATGAGCATGCTAAAACGAGTTTGCCTAGGAAAGAGTGTACTGTGTGGTAACTAAAAGTCCAAAACAAATCCAATTAAGTTTTCAAATCTGAGATCACAGACATAAACTACACAGTAGGTAGTAAACACAATGCTAAGTTAGTATAAATACAATGGGTAAGCGCCTTACCTCTGTGCAGTTTAATTGGACAGGAAAAGTCAGAAGCAAAGGGGTCATCTTCTCCAGATGCCAGCTTCAGGGCAAGCTCCAACTCAACACACTCAAACACGTACAGAGAAGGGATGAGGTCAGCCCTAGGATCCCAGGACTTCTCTAACTGTTCAAACACAAAGGGGAAAGAAAGACAGAAATTTCCACCTCTCATGAATTTGAAAATGTACACAAATACAGAAACAAAGAAGATGGCTCAGACAGTCCTACCCAACCCTTACACATCATCTCCCTTGTTAACCTTAAACAGCAATAACAAAAACATCAGAAGCCTGGGGGAAAGCCGTCCTAGTGGTCCAAAGATTTGACCCAAAGGTCAAAACCTTTGTCACCAAGAATTAAACTATAGAAGTCAAGCTAGGTATGGTGCATGCCTTTAATATGCAGTAGGCAGAGGCAGACTGATCTCTGTGAGTTCCAGGCCAGCTTGGTCTACATAGCAAGTTCCAAAACAGACAGGGCTGCATTGGGAGACCCTATCTCAAAAGACCAAAATAAAAAAAAAATTATAGAGGCCCAGAATCACCAAAAACAGTAGTGTTAATAAATGAATAGGAAACTGGGCACACACCTGTAATCCCAGCACTTTGGGAATGTTAAATCAGAAGGATTTCAGTCATAGACCCTTGGCCTATATAGCAAGTTTAAGGTCAGCCTTAGCCACATAGTGAAACACTGTCTCAAAAATCAAAGAACAAGAGTTAGAGAAATGGCTCAGAGGTTAAGTGTATTGTCTGCTCTTGCAGATCAACCACTTTTAGTTCCCAGCACCCACATGACAACTAACAGCCATATGTAACTCCAGTTCCAGCTCAGACGCCCTTTTTCTGAACATGTATTTTTTTAATTAAAACAAGACAAAAAACAAACAACACGTTAAAAGCTTACAACAAGCATGCTCTAACCTTTTATGTATCATGTCATATATACAATAACCTACCCTCGTGTTTTATCTGCAAGTATGTCTGTGTACCTCATACCCACAAAGGCCAGAAGAGTATGTTAAGATGTCCAGGTACTGGGGTTACAAACAGCTGTGATCGGTAGGTGTTAGGAATTGAACTTGGCTCTTCTTGGAGAGCAGCCAGTGTATTTATCCCCTGAGCCCTCTCTCCAGCCCCAAGAACAATCTTCTGTTTAGAGGATTCAGTTTACTGGTGCAGGGTGTAAACCCTTAATACAAAAGTCAGAAACAAATACAGTTTCATGGACTCTAAGTTGGGCAATTTTCTTCTTTCTACTTGGACTCTCAATTATTCTTATATAAAATATATAATTACCAAAATATCAGAAGTGCCATGTGTAAGCTAGAATTCCCCATGAAATATACCTGCTAGTATATATAAAGACATGAAATACAGCAACTCTAGCCTGTCATTTACCGTTTGATCATCTTCTTCTTCTCCCTCTAGTACAACACAGTGGTACAGCATTCCTGACTCAGTCGCAATTACTAAGATATTGGGAACACAGGGCAAACAGAGTATAGCACAGGCATCGTAACCATAGTTATCTTCAGCTGCAGGATGCATAGGCAGTGGGCCCAACAGCTTCCCAATATTCCCTGGGCTAAAGGAAGAATAAAAGCATTATCAGGAAAATGCCCACAGAAGGCGACTGTCCCTACTCTTCCTGCAGGTACTGCTACTTCACATGTTGTCTTCCCACTCATGTTCCAACAGTGGTGACTCTTGGTCTGAGATCATCTTCCTTGAAAGGAAGACTGCACTGCCTGAAGAGACTCCAGGCTTTTGTTTTGTTTAGTTTCCTGTTTCCTTTCAGACAAAGTCCTATGTAATCTAGGTTGCCTTAATTTCTGATCCCCCTGTTATAGCTTTCAGAGCTAGGATTTTAGGAGAATGCCATTATGCCTTCCAAGACACTGTAGCTGTCACACTGTGAGTTTCAGGGGGCATGACTGGCATCCATTTGTAGTGGTAAGATCAGAGGTCCCATCCCCCATAATCACTACCACTACCAGACAAAGCAGAGACAAAGGGCTGGATAAACGGGTTGTTGGTTAAGAGCACTGGCTACTCTTGAGGAACTGGGGCCCATTTTCAACACCCAGATGTGGCTCATAAATGTTTGTACCACCAGTCCCAGGGGATCTGATGTCTACTTCTGGCCTCTGCCAGCACTGCATGTGTGGTACACATAAATATATGTAGGCAAATACTCATATACATCAAATACAGATAAATCTTAAAAAGTAAGTAAGTAAGTAAGTAAATAAATAAATAGATAAAAGACAAGGTCCCATTGCATAGTCCAGGCTAGCCTTAAACTCAGGACTGCTGTGTCAGCCTTTGGTGGGATGGAATTATTGGCAGGCACCACCACCACATCCAGTCTGGTTCCCAATTTTTTTTTTTTGGTTTGGTTCCCAAACCAAAAGAAACCACATCTGAGACCTGGTTCCCATTTTTAACATTCCACTGGTAGTACTCTAGCAAAGATCACCAACGATTCTAGTTGCTGAACCCAAAGATTTAACCTGACCTGCTGTATCATCACTGGTTAACTGTTGTTACCTGATATTTTTTTTTGGAGATAGGGTCTCTCTGCATAGCCTTGGTTATCCTGCAACTCACTCTATAGACCTATATGAACTAGGCTAGACTCAAATTCACAAGAGATCTGCCTGTCTCTGCTTCCCAAGTACTGAGATGAAACACGTGTGACCCCATGTGCAGCTGCCCAACACTGTCAATGCTCCTGACAATCTTGTTTCTGGTGTGCTCTCTGCCTCTTTCAACACGTCCTTCCAGAGATTGTCTTACTTTTCTCTCTTGTTCTCTGGGCTCAATGAGTAAACCAGAGACCTAAGCAAAAAAAACAAAAAACAAAACAAAACAAAAAAAAACAAAACCCAAACACCCCAACAACAAAAAAGCAAAACTCATATTTAAAACAAAACAAAAAAAATGATGCTAAAAACCTCTGGGTGTACCAGGTATAAACACAGGCCACTCCAGACCCTCCACCCCACCCCTATCCTTCTGCTCTGCTCAGAAACCACTCTGCTCTTTCAGAACAAACCTCAAGCATCTTCCTTATTGAGGCATGTAACTCCATCAATTTTTACGTGGACGATAAGTCTAACTTCAGTATTTGTTGTTTTTTTACCTGAATTCACTGCTCTAGACCAAGATGTCAAGTCACTGAACCTTGACTGGCATCTGTGCTTTTGCATACTCTAGTCTAGGATGCCTTTCTGACTAAAATGGTCTAACTGTTCCTTGATGCTTCATTTAACTCTGCTTGAGACTGGTTAAGTCCCATACTACAAAAATTCCCCAAACTCCTACACTCAAAATAATGTCTATAATGTCTCCTTCCTTTGAGCACTTAGTGCATCCCACTCGTAGGGAGTGAATCCTTATGTCTGTGTGTATACATGCCTGTTTCTCCACAAATTCACTATCAGATTACATCTAATCATACCCACCCATGCTGCTTGTTTACATAAGAGAAACAATGCCTTTTCAGTAGACTAGACTTTGTGAAATTTCATCTTATCTTAAACTATACAACTTCCTTAAATAAACAAGGAAGTAGATAATCAAATAAAGTGTACCATTTCTCATCTATACTTCAGACACCGAGGTGTGGATCTGAAGTTCAGCAGTGGTGATGGACAGCACCAGTGGCTGTTGCCTTCCCTTACCTGTATAGCAGGCTGACGTAGGTGAGGAAGGTCTCCCCATTCTCATACAGGATGTACAGTGGATACGCCACTACTTCTTTGTCTTTCTGTTCAAATATATTCTTTGAGACAGTTACCAGTGGCCCAAAGTCAAATGCCACTGCAGTCTCTCCTAGAGACGCTGTATATGCTCTTCTGTAAAGAGTTGAAAATTTTTAATTTTAAAATAGTTTAAATATGGAGACACAAACAACACATATATAGAGATACAAGAAATGGAAGAAAACATGAAAACCAGATGAATACAAATTTATTCATTCCATAAACATTTACCACTTACTATGTGCCATGTACTATTCAAGGTTCATAAAATATATCAGCAAATTAAAGAAAGGCTCTGCTCTCTAGTGAGAGAAAAAAGTAACACATTCAGAAAATGAGGTGTTTTTTTTTTTTGGTTGCTACTTTTGGTTTTCTTGAGCCGGGTCACACACTATAACAAGTGACTGACTTAACCTGTAACAATCTTTCTACCTTGGCCTTCTGAGTGCTGAGATTACAGATATGTGTCATTTTTCCTGAAAGTGGTGTTAGAGAAAGGAGAACCAAAGGGTGTTGGTGGGAGCACTATTAAGAGTAACCTGTATCTCAGGAGGAGCTACAGTGTGAGAACCTGTCTCAAAAACCAGAGCAAGAACTCAGTGGGGAAAGGTACTTGACTCCAAGACTGGCGGCCTGTGTTTGATCCTTGTGATACTCAGGGTAGAAGTTGAGAACTGACTCCTTGAAAGAGGCACGAGCACACACATGCAACATGAGCTTATATACACACAATAAACAAACAAACAAAAGGAAAGACAGACAGACAGACTGGAAATAGGTATGAATGCTTATTTACTCTGTGCCTACACAAATGTTAAGCAATCTTCTTTTCCTGGTACTAGTGTTGGAGTGATGTTTTTGTACTCTGTGTGAAGATGTGTCTCTGTCCTTCCTTGCCTGTCTACGACACCTTTTGACTGGTTAAAATAAAAGCCTATGGCCTATAGCAAAAGGCAGAAGAGTAAGGTGGGGCTTCTGGGAAGAGAGAAGTCGCTTGGACTCAGAAGACGTCAGCTATATGAAACTGAGGAGGCAACAAACCAGCTATGTGGCAGAACTTAGATTAGTATAAACGGGACAGTTCAGTTACAGCCTAGTAGGAAACGAGCCTAGCATAAGGCTTAGGCATTCATTAGTAAATATAAGCCTCCATGTCATTATTTGGGGATCTGTGGTGGGCATAGAAAAGACTGACATAATTACATACTAGGGGTTGAACCCAGGGCCTAGTGCATGTTAGGTAAGTACTCTACCTAAATATATTCTATAACTATATATACTAAGCTATATTCAAGGTTGCTGAGCAGTTTTTTCTTTTTTTTTTTTAAAGATTTATTTATTTAATGTATGTGAGTACATTGTCACTTTCTTCAGACACACCAGAAAAGTGCATCAGATCCCATTACAGATGGTTATCAGCCACCATGTGGTTGCTGGGAATTGAACTCAGGACCTCTGGAAGAGCAGCCAGTGCTCTCAACCACTGAGCTGTCTCTCCAGCTGAACACTTTCTAATGAATGATTCGTTTCACTCTGCAATAATCCTAAGAAATGAGCTCTGCCAATTTTTTGTATTCATGAAACATAGTTGGAGAAATGAAGCTTAGTACAACTAGAAAACTTCCCCAGTGCCAAAGCAGGCAAGTGGTGGGGGCTTAATTGGAACCAGGTGGGGTGACTGATGCCAGAGCAGAGGTTTTTTTTTTTTGAGACAGTGTTTCTCTGTAACAGAGCCCTGGCTGTCCTGGACTCGATTTGTAGAGTAGGCTGTCCTCAGATATCCACCTGCCTCTCCCTCCAGAATGTTGGGATCAATGGTGCGCAGCAGCAGCAGCAGCAGCAGCAGCAGCAGCAGCACCACCACCACCACCACCGCCGCCACCGCCACCGCCACCGCCACCGCCCAGCTAGAGCAGAGTTCTTATCACTGTATTTGCTCTTCTGCCTCTTATATATATACTGTGCCTATCAAAAACAAAAACCAACCACCTACCACCCAACTAGGTAAGCTCCAGAAACATGCTATAGACAGAAAATGCCCTGATTCAAGAACAGGATGACCTCTGAGCTAGGTCCTGACCCATTATAGAAATGATGCATTGGAATTTAAGCTGGCGCTCTATTTCTTCACATCATGTAGTAAACTTTCAGTGCTAGGACAACCAGGGAGTAAACAATTCCAGGCTGTAGCAACCTTGGCTCCCAGCAGTAGAAGAGATAAATGCACTCAGGGAATTATATCCCCAACTCAGGCTCTCAATATCCTCACATTTGAAGATCAAGTAAATATCTGTTTGTGGTAAGCAATCATCAACGATGAGCAACATGACTAGGACAGGAAGAAACCAACACAGACTTAAGTATATAACCATCACTCCCACTAAGACTTCCAAGTACTGAAACTATCAAAAACAGAATAAAGATGCAAAAAATATATGCATAAAATTATATTTAGAACAAAAACTAAACATGAAGATAACTAAATGAAAACTCCAGAAATGCTGCACCAGCGTTCATTCTAACCACGTATGCTCCATGTGACCACGTGTTGTGCTCATCAGAAAGACTGACCAGAAGCCCAGAGGATTTGGTTTTGAAGTTCAAAGGATGAGTCCATTTGTGGTGAGAGTAAGCCAGGATGTGAAGTAGATAAGAAAAAAAAGAAGAAGCCAGAGTCCAAGATAATGAGAAAATCTAGGCACCCTTCATCCCAGCACTTGGGGGGTAGAGGCAGGTGTATCTCTGTGAGTTTCAGGCCAGCCTGGTCTACACAGTGAGTTCCAGGACAGCCAAGCTATGTAGAGAGACTGTCTTAACCAAACCAAACCCCTGTTAATCAGGACTGAGTCTATTCTATGGCAGAGCTGGGAGTTCGGCAGGGAGCTTCACCCACACAGAGTACACTGGCAAGTCTCCAGCCCAACACTTTGCCATTTTCAGAACTGTTCAAATTTTATTATGTACTGTTTCTGCCAATCATATTTTAGAATTATCTCAAAAAGAGATCATGATGTTAGTTACAGTGACATTCAGATCTGTGACTTCTTGTTACTATACCTCAAGTATTCTAAAACTCACCTCTGGGAATTCTGGTAGTCACTGGTGAAACTGCATTTACACTCTGTATAAACTCAGTGTTTTGTGACACAAATAAAAACTTACCCTTTATTGAGTATTAAACTTTCCTCTTCTGCTTCTGAAAGTATAATCACCTTAGTGGGTGTCTGAGGCTCACGGAGAGAGTAAATTCTAGGGGAAAAAAAAAAGTTCTCTTTGAGGCCAGGCAGGGTAGCTCACACTAAATCTATCACTTGGGAGGCTGAGGCAAGAGGACCACCAAGTCACAAGCTACTTGGGCTACAGAGTAAGACACTGTCTCAACAAAATTAGAAGTTTTCGTTCATTTCCAAGAAAAGGAACCCCTTCCCCCACGTACTCAGTTCTTAAGGATTTTCCTAATGGGCTGGAGACATGGCTCAGCAGTTAAGAGCACTTGATGCTCTTGCAGAGAAACCGGGTTTGATCACTAGCACCTACATGGAGGCACACATCATTTGTAACTCCAGGTGTAGGGGATCCTTCCCCTCTGACCTCCTTGGGTACCAGACATAGGTACAGAATACATACATACAGGCTGGCAAGACACCTACACACAGAAAATATATTTTGAGAGAATTTTTAAAATCTCAAATCACCAGTTCTTAATCCTCTTTGTCAAATATCTTGCTATTTCTGGCAATGCTGCCTATTTCCTCTGCTTAACTCTGTAAGAGGGAGGTTTATGAGCTGAAGAAATGCTATATTTAGCAACATTTTTTTTTTGTGGGGGTAGAGATGGCTAACAGTGTTGGGGGTGGAACCCAAGGCCTCAACATAGGTACTGAGCTACATTTCCCACATTTATCAAAATTCTAAGGCAGCCACTGCATATGACTGCACCCCCATCCTTTCTATCTGGAGATCCTTGTGTAGTCATCTCACTGTGGCTCCTAGCTTGCCAGCTTCCCTTCAATCACATCATGTGTCTTTGTCTGCTAAACACAAAACCCGCACAAAGCAGCAGCCACATCTTAGTGTTTTTACATATCAAATATTCAGCAGACTGAGTGGCATTGAACCTGAAATCTATAAGATGCATGTTACAAAAAGACTCAATATTGTATCATCCCTATTTTCTCAAAGAGCGGCATAAGAATGAACTGTTAGCCTGGTAGAGGCAGGCAGTCCTCAGTTCTAGGCCAGCTTGGTCTACAGGACAAGTTCAAGGACAGCCAAAACAACACAGGGAAAACCTGTTTCAACACCTGTACCCCCAAAACAGAGTGAACAGTTTTTACCAAAATAATTTTAATTTAAAACAACTTATTTTAAATTATGTTCAGGTATGTACCCTTGGAAGCCCGAGGTGTCTGATTTCCTGGAGCTGGAGCTTCCGGCTGTGTGAGCTGCTAATAAACACAGGTGCTGAGAAACAGACCTGCTCGCTCTTACCACCACCAAGCCAGCCCTCCAGTTCCTAGAACATCTTTTATTTCATAGCACATATGGCTCTTGTTAAAGATGAAAGAATATTCAAAATACTAGCAATGTTATTACTAGAAAATCCAATGTCTACCACTAAGTCTTACCTAAATCAGCCATTTGTCTCTTTCCACTAAGAATGTTTAAACTTTTATTCCATTATCATAAAAATTTACCTTCATGGCCAGGCATGATGGCACATGCCTTTAAACCCAGCAGTCAAGAGGCAGAGGCAGGTGGATCTCAGTGAGTTAGGGGCCAGCCTAGTCTATATAGTGAGTTACAAGACATCCAAGGCTAAAATAGTGAAACCCTGTCTCACATAAACAAAAACAACCCAAAAGTCACATCAGTGTTTCTTTAGCAAGTGCTCTTAATAAGAATTTGATCTAAATAAATATATTCACTGTGATCTCTTTAGGCACATCCAAATATTGTTGACACATAAACACCATGTTGGCAAGAGTAAAGGAACTAAATAAGCTAGGCAACCAATGCCAACAAGGTCCAAGGCTTAGGAAGAGAGGGTTAAGATTCCATTAAACAGAAGCCTTGCTGTTTGGTGCCCGACGTCTTTATAGCTTTAGGCTATATCCTCACTTCCTTTTCTAGTATATACAAAAGATGCTAATAATAGACTATCAAGGAGTCCTTGGTAGAACAGAGTAAGGTTAAGAAATGGGATTTTGTTTCCTCATTGTTAACTCTCACTACAAAGCTAAGTAGGTGACAAGAAAAGGATCTAGAAGGAAGAGTGAGAAGATGTAGCAGTATCTGTAATAAGAAAAACTGGTATTTAAGTTCTAGCTAAATAAGTGGAGAAACCTATTGGTCCTCAAAAAAGTCCTTCTGTGAACCTGACGTGTCACAGCTGAGGGTCTAAGGGGTCTGTTTTCCTAGGAATTCTAAAGGTGATATACTAAGGCATCATAAGAAAGCTTGAAAGAACCACATCTAATCTTCTGAAGCTCTTGGAGAAACACAGGGCACTGGTATGGGTCCATATGAAAACTCATAAAAATTAGGTTAAAAAGATAAAAGGAGGGCTGGAGAGCTGGCTCAGCAGTTAAGAGCACTGGCTGCTCTTCCAGAGGTCCTGAGTTCAATCCCCAGCAACCACATGGTGTCTCACAACCATCTGTAATGGGATCTGGTGCCCTCTTCTGGTGTCTGAAGACAGCTACAGTGTACTCATATACATAAAATAAAGAAAATAAATCCTTAAAAAAAAAAAAGATAAAAGGACTATCAGAATGGCTCAGCAGGTAAAGGCTCCTGGCATCATGGCAACCTAAGCTCAATCCTCAAGACCCACATGGTAGGGCTGGAGAGGTGGCTCAGCAGGTTAGAGCACTGACTGTTCTTCCAGAGGTCCTGGATTCAATTCCCAGCAACCACATGGTGGCTTACAACCATCTGTAATGGGATCTTCTACTGGTGTGTATGAAGACAGCGACACTGTGCTCATAAAAATAAATAAATCTTAAAAAAAAATAAAAAAAAGACCCACATGGTAAAAGGAGAGAATCAAGTTCTGTACGCAAGTTGTCCTTTGACCTTCATATGTGGGCTGTAGTAGATGTGCATGTGAATGAATATGGGAGTGCGCGCGTGCGCGCACACACACTTCTAAATGCAATTTTTACAAAAGGACACAGGATATAGCAAGTTTGGGAATCTTCCACCTTGAGGGCCTAGATCACAGACAACAGAGAAGACAGTGGAATCCAGATCTCCTCAATGCCGAGGGAGCTGGGAAGTTAAACTATGTGCTCTAACACACCATCTGTGCAGACACCGCATTAATAGAGGTCATAAGCAATGGATGGGATTAAATGGATTAAACCAAGATCAGGTGTCAACCTCAGTGCTAACAGGTAAGGTCTCTCTGCCTCCCTTGCCTGGCATCCCTGCTCATCTGGAAGGAGCTAAGTGGAAGAGAACAGCACCAGTCCTTACACTTTACCATGTGCCTCAGAATGTACTGTACTGTACTCTCTGCTGAAGGAAGATGAAAAACTAAGCTTGCCTCTCCACTCTTCAGTTCCCTTAAGACTCAGTTTTGACCCATGAAAGTATCTTCAGATCAGAGTTTTAAACTGGATACACTTGGGTTTTTTTTTGTCTAGGGTCTCAGTATGTAGCCCAGGCTGGTGGAGAACTCCCAGAAATCTGCCTGCTTCTATCTCCTGAGTGCTGGGATTAAATGCTTGTACCACCCCACTAGGCTTCAGACAATGTCAGTTTTTTGTTTTGTTTTGTTTTGAGACACAGTCTCTCTATGTAGTCCTGGCTGTTTTGGAACTCACAGAGATCTGCCTCCCAAGTGCTGGGATTAAAAAGGCTGTGTCACCACACATCAACAACACTAGTTTTAATAACTAAAAGCAAGCAGAAAGCTATGAAATCAGTTTAAGATGCCATTAAGAGTTCAACAATCAGCCTTCAATCATTCAGCAGGGAGAGAAGTATTAGTAAAAGCTGTGGTCCCAGCACTAGGTAGGCAGAGGCAGGTGGCTCTCTGTAAGGTGAAGGCCAGCCTTGTCCACATGGAAAGACAAGATCTCATAGGTGGGGGTGGTGGGGGATGGTTTATAATAGGCGATGAGGTAAAAACATCACAACATTCAGTGACTTAATTGTGTTATCCTGAGCAATTATTCCATAAACAAGCAGTAAGGAACAAAGCCTTTCCATTCACAAGGTTTAACTGGGTAAGGGAAAGGTTACCTTATCACATTGTCTGACGTCAGCAGAACTATGTGGGGATCCAACATCTCACTTGGATACCATGCAGCATGCTTCAGAGTCAGAGAGGTAGAACTGGTGAAAAATCTCTCAGCAATCGGGGTGGTGCTAAAATAAAAACAATTTTCAAGACCACGTGTTTGCAGAACTTGGATGAAACTCGTTCTAACTTATTTTAATACTGCCCCCCCCCCATCTCTCTGTTTTTCCCTTTGCTTCTTGTAAGACATTCTTTGAGCATTCTAAGAACCCAACCAAGGAATCAAAGTGCAAATATTTTCTACACTATAGCAATATATTTTACACATTTTGGTTTTGCTGGTTCAGACAATATCTTGGTATATAGCCTAGCTGAGGCGTGGCCCCCACAATGTGGCCTTGAACTCACAGAATTCCTTCTGGCTCATCATCCAGAGGGCTGGGCTTACATTTGTGTATTACTACACCCAGTTTATACGGTTGCCATGTGTTTTGGTATTGCCTCTTGTTTGGTCCTTTTACTAATTAATGAAGGCAAAACTCTAAAGGCAAACTCTAAAACTCTAAGGGCAAATACCATGATGATTATTCTGCAAATTAAGAAACAGTGATCTGAATACTAGTAAGCAGTTTAAGTAGACTCTCCTTAAGATACAGAGGTAGAGCTAAGTCTAGGTTTCTACCTTATATCTTTTCAGTAGACTTTTTAAGATTCCTACTTTCCTGGATTTTATTTATTTTTTAATATTTGTGTGTGGAGGGGGTGCATAAAAATAAACTGGAAGCTGGGTTAAGTACACACTTCTGCAGTCCCAGCACTTTCAGCTGCAGGCCACAGGTTCGCTCCTGTGCAGGAGGAAGCTGGGAAGGAAGGGCTGTTAATTGGCACACTTTGTTAAACTAAGTATTAAGACCCATACATTTTTTTTTTTTTTTAAAAAAAAACAAACTTGGAAGTAGCACAAGCCTTAATGTAGGTATCTGTCTCCTTTCTGGCAGTCTGTCCAGCTGCTATACCTTTTTAGGGCATGAGTAGTTCATGGCACACTTATGATGTCATAGCACAAATTGCAATGACAAAAAGGCCTGACATACATGAATGGTGTCTTGGAAAGCAGGTGTTAATCAACAGATAATACCCTAATCCACATGTTTTGGGTCATTTTGTGGATAGTTTTTTGTTTGTTTGTTTGTTTTTAATTTTATTTAAATATCTATTTATTTTATTTATGAGTACAGTGTAACTGTACTCAAACATGCCAGAAGAGGGCATCAGATCCCATTACAGATGGTTGTGAGCCACCATGTAGTTGCTAGGAACTGAACTTAGGACCTCTGGAAGAGCAGTCAGTGCTCTTAACCACTGAGCATCTCTCCAGTCTTGTGCATACAGTTCTTAAGCTCGAGAACCTAACTACAAACTTGCAGCTATTTTTGTAAAAATAAGGGTCTGATATTGTTCTCTTAATTAAAAATATTAACACGGTATTCTTCAAAAATAGTAACAGCAGCGGCTGGGAAAGTGGCTCAGTGGTTTAGAGCACCTGCTGCTTTTGCAGAGGATGCAGAACTGGCTCCTAGCACCCTCATGGCAGCTCACAACCATCTCTAACTCCAGCTCCAGGGGATTTGACACTTTCTTGCTGCCCAGGCATACAAGCATTGCACTTACTAAATGAAGGCAAAATACTCACATACATTTTTAAAAAGAATGGACAATAGAAACACAGAAAGCCAGTGTGTAGGATTGCATGAATGCTCAAATGTTTCAATAGTAGCACTGTAAATACATTTCAACCACTTCTGGTCTTAGCAACTTACACAGACAAAGACTAAATGAAACATAACTTACCTACAATTCACAGTTGCTTTTCCACCTTCAAATTCAGAGTCCTTCCCCCATCTCTGAGGTAATTCTAATGCCATAAGTCCTTTCGTTCCTACAAGTGCTACATGATGCTGTGTTGGACTTAACAAGACTTGGTGAATTTCAAACAGGGGTGGATTAATGCAAAGTAATCTCTGAAAAGTAAAGTCATTTAGTAAAAACAGTTAATTTAATATAAATATATTTGGGAGTTGCTTGAAACCATAATCATGCTTTAATTTTCTAAAGTTATAAAGTAATAGCATTCTGGACATATACTAATTGTGTCATTAACTGATTATTCCCCAAGAAATTATCTCTAGGTACTTGATAGATGACTTAATCCCTAAAAGCACTTGGTCCTCTTGCAGAGGACCTGAGTTTGGTTCCCAGCACCCATATTCTTCCATATTCTTGGCTCATACTGTCTATAACAATGAGACACCCTCTTCTGGCTTCCTGGAGCACCTGTATGTATTCATATTCTATCTCTGTCTCTGTCTCTCTCTGTCCCTCTGTCTCTGTCTCTGTCTCTCTGTCTCTCTCTCTCTCTCTCTCTCACACACACACACACACACACACACACACACACACACCCCACCTGAAAATAAAACCCATAGACTGCCCTTCCAGAGGGTTCAACTGCAATCACCCCCATGGTGGTTTTGTAACCTCTGGCTTCTGTGTGCACCAGGCACACAGATGTTATATGTACTCATTTGCAGGAAAACAAATTAAAGAGCAAAACACAAAAACAAAATCTTGAGGAAGAAAGAGAGAGAGAGAGAAAGAGAGAGAGAGAGAGAGAGAGAGAGATTGATTGATTAGCCCCGATCTTGTGTCTGGATAATACCGTAAGTCTTAAACGTTCTGAACGCTCTTTTAAACTTTCCCTGACATAACCTAACAGGAACTATGTGAGAGTTGTCTTCTCCGTGTTCCTGGCATCAAGCAGACTCTTGATACCTAGTAAATAAGTAAACGCAGAAGTATTAAAAGATAACCATCTTATAAACAGTACTATAGAGTAAAGAAGGGCTTCAGGATGAGTGTAATGGTTCACACCTTTATTCCCAGCATTGGAGAAGATGCAGGTGGCTCTGTTTCAGTTCCAGGCCACTTAAGGCTATAAGTAAGGCCTTAGATTAGCTTCAAGAACTTTGTAGCAAGCAGTACTGCTTCATCTATGTGGACTTAATATAAAAGAGTGGAGTTTCAATAATTTGTCATAGCATCATATAGTCTCAAAAATATTCACTCTCCCACTGGTATTTCCTATTTTTTTTCTTACGACTATTTTAGATTTCTAATTTCTTTTTATTCTTAGTAAATAATGAGACTGTCAATATATTATTTACCTTAGTATGGAGAATTATGCTAAGCCAAAATCCTTTTAAATAAGGCTTTCTTTTGAATATAATGATATTTCTAGTTGCTTTTATATCTGTAGGCCTATGTGTCTTTAAATGCCTGCTGTAGAGCTGGGCAGGGGTAGCGCATGGCTAATCCTATGTCTGATCAGGATCCTCCAGATCTCTGTCAGTGAGGCCAGCCTGCTCTACAGAATGAGTTCCAGAACAACTAGGGATGTTAACCCTGTCTCAAACTCCCCACCCCCACTAAAGCAAGTCACAAATATTAGAGAGCTCTTGCACGCTCTAGGTTTATGTCAGGTGCTGGACATAAAAAAATAAAGTAGGCCTTGACTGTTTTGTCCTTTTTAAGTGAGATAATACAACAAAAGTTTTAAAGTAATTATTACTGCATCAAATGCTACATAGCAATGAGATTGCTATTAACTGGAACTGAACACAGCATGCTGGATCCAGGTATCCACCTGCTGGGGCCCTGCTTAAGATCAGGAACTTATGGCCAGTCTGGTAACATAGGACTGTCACATACAGGCATGTTCTCTCTCTCTCTCTCTCTCTCTCTCTCTCTCTCTCTCTCTCTCTCACACACACACACACACACACACACACACACACACACACACACACACGAGGCTGGCCTGACTTAGACTTGTAATCTCAACACTCAGACACTGGGGCAGGAGTTCCTGGCTATCCTGGACTACATAGTGATTCCAGACCAGATTGAGCTACACAGTGGGACCATTCTCTAGAAATCAAAGGGGAAAAAATTAACTGAAATAATCTGAGAGTTTCTGATACTTAATGGAAATTTTACAGTAGGTAGATGTATAAATGTTGACCTAGCTTCTCAACAGCACTGGCTGCACCTTGCATCAAATCTAACAAGAACTGGTCCAGGGGGCACAGCAGATCTCATACATTAAAATGAATGCCACATTTTTGTTTTTCTTGATTGCTTGCTCCACTTTTCTTTTCTTTCCTTCCTTCCTTTCTTTTCTTTTCTTTTTTTATTTTGAGACAGGGTCTAAGTAGTCCTTGAACTCACTATCTAGACCAGGCTGACCTCAAACTCAAAAAGATCTTCCTGCCTCTGCTACCAGAGTGCTGGGATTAAAGACCTGTGTCACCAGTCCTGGCCTTTTTGAAACATCTTTACGAGAGAACCACAAACGAACACTTCAATAAAGCAATGATTGGTTACAGCCAAGTCTTGAATACATTCTGACTATATCCACTTTTCACATGCCATTCACTTGTTCTCAATACCAAAAAGGTTTGAGGACCTAGCTCAGAGTTCGAACTCAGGTGTTTCCCCCGGGAAAGCTAAAGGTGTGGGCTTGTGTTTAGTTTCCAGCATGGCAACAAACGAACCAGTTAGTGAGAACCCAAAGGAGCAAAAAGCAGAAACAAAAACAGGTCTCCCTTTTTCATGCCAGGCAGGTAATTTGTTCCTTTAAATCTGTCTTAAAGCTCACAATAAACCAAAAGGTTGGGTCACATCTTTAAACAGGTTTCTTTTGGCCAAACCACTAAAAACATCTCCGCCAAACTTATATTCTGCTGTTTCCTTCAGAACACCGATCATGTATCATCTCACGGCCCTCTCCTTTCTCCCAGACACTCAGAACACCAGCACCTCTGAGTGTCTGACAGTGTCCGAGAAAATAAACCTGGTTCAAGAGGAATGAAAATATGAAAGATGGACCTCTCCATTCAAAGTGGGGCGTTCCCAAAAGACGCCCGCCCAAGTCCGCTAACACAACCACTACTGAGACAAACAGCCAAGATGCGAAGCGAACCAAAAGGTTGAGTGCTTTCTAGATGGACTGGCGTACCTGATACTGGGAGAGGGGGGGCTCCACGCTGCCACCGCTGGGGCCTCGAAGGCGAACCACCAAGAAGGAGCTGCCTTCTGCGTCCCACAGGAATAGTTCCCCTCCGAGGCCGAAGACCAGGTTTTTCGTCGGCAAATGCGGTGGCAGAGGAGGGCAAGAGGGTGAAGTCGGAGCCGCTGGTTTCTCCGCTTCGGCTGGACTCTGGTTTTTCAGGCCCTCGCGGAGCCGCAAGAACACGACGTGGTTAGGAAGCCAGCTCTGCCACAGCTCTCCATCGCCCACGGGCTCCACGGCAGCCGCCATCTTGGACCAACAGCTCTCGATTGAGGGGCGGGGGGAGGGAAAGCATCCCGCTGCTGAACGTAGCCAATCCGCGGCCAGCACTGCACAACTTCAGCCTATCAGAGAGTAGGAATCCCGAGGAGTGGGCCCAATAGGAAAGCATCGCTAGAGGAAAGACTGGGCCGCAGGATGACGCCAAAGTGGGCGGGGCGGGGGGGGACGGGGCGGAGTCAACTCCCTTGCCGGTTTAAGGACGGCTTTGGTGCTACTGCTGGGCCAGTATGTAGTAGCCTTAAGAATGAGAGATGTATATCCGGTTGTCTACTGGACACCGTCCTCTGGGTAAACCCAGATCTTTCTATCAAGACTCACCTCCCTCAGCCCAGGTGGTGTTTACTACTCAACTGTCATTGTTTCATCCATTCTTGGATTTCCCTAAATCTGCCTCTGTGAGGGGATAGACTAGAGACAGTTCCAAGGAGACCTTACGGCCTGAAGTACATACAGTCTGTGCCCAGAAACTAGAACTTCCAGAATCCTTTGCGCGCGGCTAAGGGGTGGGGATTTGGGCGCCGTCTCCTATTAAGGGATGAGATGGCCGAGTCCTCCGGGTCTCCGCACCGCTTGTTGTATAAGCAGGTGGGCTCGCCCCCCTGGAAAGAAACTTTCAGGCAGGTGAGTCTGAGGTTTGGGTCGTAATCACTTCCCTAGTCTGTTTCAAGGACCTCCTCTTCAGCATTGATTGGTCGTGGAGCAGGTGCCCGATGTGCCCGGCCAGCGAGGTGGATCTTGAACTCAAGTTTTTTGCTATAGGACTGGGTCCTGGTCGCCGCCCGCTTCCTCCCGGGCTTTTGGCTCAGTAGGTGTTATTCTATAAGTAGTCCAGGATTCGACTTTGTTTCATATTTTAAGTGTCATGACAGCAGTAGCACCACCACCACCTAATGTTGGGTTACAGAGGAAAGCACTCCATATGCATACGTCGTGTGAGATAGAAGTTATTTCTCTTCTGATGAGTCAGAACATCATTATTAGGAGAGCTATAATTAAGCTCGCGCGTCTTCTGAACTCAAGTAGTTCCTTCTAAGAAGCAGTATCTCCCCGTTCAGCAGTCTCTAAAGGTGTGGGTTTATTCCAGAAGAACAACCCAGAAAAACAATCTTAATGCTGAAAATGTGTGTGTAGTAGTGTTTCTCAACAGTGAGTGCTGACATCTTGAAGGAGAAAGTTCTGTTGTGGGAAATTGTTCTGTACAATGTCAAACACTTAGATGCAGCATCCTTGGTCTCTCTACCTACTAAATGGCATCGGTCAATAGCAGTTCTTCAAGCAGAGCTGTGACAACCACTTGGGAACAAAAACTGTCCTGAGTTGGGGATGGAGAGATAGCTCGACGTTAAGAGTACTTACACTTTTGCAGCAGACCTGGTGGCTGTAACTCCGGTTCCAAGGGGTTTATCGCCATGTTCTGGCCCTGGTGTGCACCTGCACTGGTGTGGTGCACATAAACTCCTATAGGCACACACATATACACAGAAAAAAAATCCCACCAGGGTTGTAAAGTACTATTGTATGAGAAGACCATTACTATAGTCATATGTACAGTTGCAGGAATTTAGAAGCCATATAAATGTCTGAAGTTAGTCTGTGGGTACAGTTACTATGTATCCAACTGCCTTCATTCAAGATAAAATATGAAATACAGGAATCTGTGTAATTTTACCCATCTATGTGTGAGAAGGACTTGAGGATATGAAATTTTGCATCTTGAATTTTCTTTTTTTAGTGGAGTTGACCTTTTCTTCTTAAACAATACTGCTCTGCCTTACCTCCCCAGGGATGTCTCGAGAGAATGAGAAACAGTCGACACAGGCTCCTGAGCAAGTACCGCCAGGCTGCAGGTAGCACACCAGGAACAGCCTCAGACAGACTTCTTGTACAAGAAGTAATGGAGGAAGAGTGGAATTCTTTGCAATCTGTAGAGAATTGTCCAGAGGCCTTGCTTCAGGTCTGTCAAGGATCTATGTAGCTAGGGGACTACTCCATGAAGGACTTCTGGGGACCTCTTTGTATCTGTTTATCCAGGTCCTTTCAGTCAACTCACTTCCCAGACCCCAAGCATAATACTAACAGTCATTTGGCTCAGGGATTTCTACTTTCTTTCTTTCTTTTCTTTTCTTTTTTTTTGGTTTTTCGAGATAGGGTTTCTCTGTGTAGCCTTGGCTGTCCTGGAACTCACTCTGTAGACCAGGCTGGCCTCGAACTCAGAAATCCGCCTGCCTCTGCCTCCCAAGTGCTGGGATTAAAGGCGTGCACCACCACTGCCCGGCTCAGGGATTTTTTTCTTTTTTCTTTTTTTTAATTATTTCTTTTTCATACTTTATTTACATTTCAAATGTTTCCCCCTTTCCAGATCTCCCCTTTGGAACCTCCCCATTTCCTCCTCCCTCGGCCTGCCACTATGGGGGTATTCCCCCACCCACCTACCCATTCTCGTCTTCCCTCCGTGGCATTCTCCTGTACTGGGGGATCTAACACCCTCAGGCCCAAGGGCCTCTCCTCCCCCTGATGGCTAACAAGACCCTCCTCTGCCTCATATGTGGCCAGCACCATGGGTCACTCCATGTGTATTCTTTGGTTGGTGGATCAGTCTCCAGGAGTATCGAGGGGTCAGACCAGTTGCCACTGTTGCTGCCTCCCTGGGGATGCAAACTTTCTACTTTCATTTGGAATATATTGATGGTTCTGCAATACTAGATGCATACTAGGCATGATACAACCTTATAATGTAATAACTCAGGAAACTAAAAGGAAAGAAAATTTCATTATTGCTTTTTCCATTGGAAATTTTGACTCGCTAAGAATGGGTTAGGGACCTCTCTTTAAAAAGGACGTATACATTCTGGCTCTAGGTGAGCAGAGTTTGGAGCTGTGTGTCTGTAGTCAACCCTTTACAGTGTATCAGGAAAGGCTTGGCACCAGGGTTTCAGAATTCTAAGTTTAGTTTTACTGACAACTTTTACTGTGTTTCTGTGAGCCTTAGTTTTTACACGGATGTAAAATAGAGAAGATAGCACAAGCATTATGAGAATTGTGTTACAAAACATGAAAACCTCTGAAGCCATCAAAGCACTGAATAAAAACGATTCATTTTCCATAGCCTCTATGTGTCCTACAGTATGCTAATTGGTTAGCTTACCATCACCACAGTCAGTGCTTACAGTAGGCCTCTCAGCTAGGTCCAGCTGTTCCAGCTTTACAAAGCTAACACAGCTTTTCAAAGACCAGACTTTCTCACACGCTCAGTCTCAGGACATTTACTTAACTGCTGCCTGATTTTGTCTCCCTTAAATTTGGTGCTGTTGTACTTTGATCATTTGTTGTTAGTTCAGCTTGGCCATATTACCAAACTGTCTGCAAATGCTGCATGTGGACTAGGCTAATTTTGTCTGGTAAATCTAGGGTCTTTGAGGCAGCTTCCGGTTACAAATCCCCATGGGACATGGTGGCCAATTAATACTTCATATGGAATGTGAAAACACCACACTCTTTCTCTGCTCTATCTCTGTTTATGTCTTGCTCAGGGATTAAACCCAGGCTCTTGCATGCTAAGCAAGTGCTGCTTGCTGCTCCTCCACTGAACTACACCCCCTGCCCTCCACTCTCTTGTAGTTGGAATTGCCATTGGACCTAGCTGTGCTACAGGACATCGAGCAGGAGCTGTGTAATGAAGGTAATCCCAGGGCATAGTCACCTATGACACCTACTCTAATGCTGGCCTTTGCCTGACACTGGATTCGTTTTGTTGTTTTAGGTTGCTTGGGTGTTAGGGATTAAAGCCTGGGCCTTGGCTGTGGAGGCAAACACTAAAGCCATATCCTAATAATTAAGATTATTAAGGTTTTTTGTTTGTTTGTTTGTTTGTTTGTTTTTTTGACAAGGTTTCTCTGTGTAACTCTGGCTGTCTTGGAACTTGTCCTACAGACCAGGCTGGCCTTGACCTCAGAGATCTACCTGCCTCTGCCTGAGTGCTGGGATTAAAGGAGTGAGCCACCAACCACCTGGCAGGATTCTTATTTCCTGTTCCACCTCTATCATCAATTAAGCATCATCCTGAAGTCTCTGTTGAACTCTTAATTGTTGGCTGCCTGTCTTCCCAACAGTAAGAGATTCTAGGGTTGTAGGTTCTGTGCCAGGAATTTCTTAATCCATGATGCCATTTCCTCCATTCTGACTACTGTGAAAGATGGGATTAGACTGAATAGAAAATGTATCTTCACAGGTCACATAGCTAGTCAATGGAAGAGTTGGGAAGCAGTTTCCATGTTTATTTTACCCTGCCTTTTGCTGCTATGTTAAGCTGAACACTGTGGCTTGTGCCTGTAGTACAAGCTACCTGTGACTCAATGTCGGAAGGTGGGCTCTCAGGAAGATGCTTGAGCCCTATAGTTTCAGGCTAGCTAGGGTAGCATAGTGAAACCTTCCTCTTTGGAAAAAATTTATAGTGAACTTGTCACTTTCTGTACATGGGCAGATCTTTGCATATATACCCAAGGGCTGTCTTTCTTGTCCAATCTTTATTGATTGCCTGAAATTCTGTGAACATCTGTTTCTTGAGGTTCTCATGGCACTGTGTAGAGTACACAGTTTTGCATCTTTCGTCACCGTGACTTATTCCACATAGCTTTATCTTGACGTATCTGTAAAATAGCAGTAATAGATCTGCCCTGTGGATACCAGACAACCTCGGGCCTTTTGCCTTGCAGAAAAGTCCATCATAAGCGAGTACGAGAGGGGCTTACAGTTTGACGAGAGTTGTCTCAACAGCATGTTGGCTGAGTGGGAAGCAAACCCCCTCATCTGTCCTGTGTGTATAAAGTAAGAATTTTAAAAATCATTTTAGCGTTATCAGATCTCATCTCCTGCTCCAAAGTGTGTGACCCCCCCTCCCCCTAGTTTATTGGCTGGAAGGTAGAGGGAGCCAGGTCTTGTTACTATAATGATCTGGGAATCCAAATTCTGTCTCTAGGTACAACCTGAGAATAATGAGCAGTATGGTCACGTGTCCATGTGGCCTGCACATCCCATTTCATGTAAGTGTCCACACTGATTCCTCCCCCCCCCCACCCCCCACCCCCCGACTGTATTTAAGGCCCTCTAGTGGGTGGTTGGAGTCAGTCATGCACATGTGTAGCAGTTACCTTTCTTGTCACTGACAAGAAAGTCAGCACAGTAATTAGAGAGGGGACTGTCCATCACGGCAGAGAAAACATGGCAGAGTGACTTCATGGAGATGAAAGCCAGGACTCAGTATCTTGGCTAATAGGAAACAAGACCTGTTCCTAGTAGCCTATGTCCACCAGAAAGACCTTATGTGTTTTGCCTGCATGTATGTCTGTGCATCATGTGTGTGTCTGGAGCCTGGGAAGTAAGAAGAACGTATCGAGCTGGGCAGTGGTGGCGCACGCCTTTAATCCCAGTACTCGGGAGGCAGAGGCGGCAGATTTCTGAGTTCTCGAGGTCAGCCTGGTCTACCGAGTTCCAGGACAGCCAGGGCTATACAGAGAAACCCTGTCTTGAAAAACCAAAAAAAAAAAAAAAAAAAAAAAAAGAAGAAGAAGAAGAGGAGGAGGAGGAGTGTCAGATCCCATGGACCTGGAGTTAGAGGTTGTTGTGAGCTGTGATGTGGGTGCTGTCACCCAGGGTCCTCTGCAAGAGCAGCAAGTGCTCTGAACCACTGAGTCATCTCTCCAGATCCACTTTTTTGTTTTGAGGCCAAGTCTAGTAGTAGCCCAGGCTGACCTCAGACTTGCTTGTAGCTCAACTTCTGATCCTTCTGACCTCACCTTCCAGGTGCTAGGGTTATAGGCTTGCACCATTCTATCCGGGCTTTATACTATGCTTGGGAATGGAGCACAGTGCTTCACCCTTGTTAGGCACTCTACCACCTGAGCTATATCCCCAGTTCCCAACAGTCTAAAGCTCCAAAAAATCAAACTGTATTAATTGATTGGTATGAGGATTCAGTTTTCAACCTGTTGGTTTTACATATTTAAGATTAGTTGTGCTTGCACTTTCTCAGTCAAAAGACTTGACAGAACAGAAGCTTCGTGCCTGTTTGGAAGAAAATGTGAATGAGCACAGTGCCCACTGTCTGCACACCCCGGAGTTCTCAGTCACCGGTGGAACAGAAGAGAAGCCCAGCCTTCTGATGAGCTGCTTGGTAAGCCTCCAGGGGACTCATCAGCAGTTGGTTCTGTTCTCCTCTTGGTGGAGGTAATGGCTTAGAACCAGGGAAATGTTTTAATACATTTTTTTGAGGCATTTGCTTCACAGAAAGTATCAGCTGGGTGTGGTGGCACTTGCCTGTGACCCCAGTACCAGGGAGGCTGAGGCAGGAAGAGTTTAAGGCCAGTGTAGACATAGTGAGAACCTGTCTCAGAAACAGATGTTGGGCAGGCAAGATGGCTCAGCTGGTATAAAGCACTTGCTCCCAAGCCTGTGTTCAACCTGAACCTGAGCTCAACCCACGGATCTCATGTGGTGGAAGCTGAGAACTGATTCCTGCAAGCTGTCTGTTGTCTTCCACAACATATGGTATGCTTGTGCATATGCACACTAGACTTAAAACACATGAAATGAGTGACTTCAGTCAAACAGCCTGATAAGAGAAGGGAGGAGTAGGCTTAGAATTGTGCCCCACATTGGTCTGGAAATTGGAGACTGTAACTGCACTGCATGCTTTTGTTAGATTAGCAGCAACAGCTGGATCTCTGCGTCAGGTCATGGTCACGAGTGCCAGATTGCCACCCTGGCACCGCTTGTGTAGACAGACACAGGACCCGAAGCACAGTTGAGCAATGCCAGTGTTGTCTCTCAATAAACTTGCATAGAGGTCTAAGTCTGGCCAAATGGTGACTCAGGTGTGAGGGACAGGACCACACAGGAGCCACCTTTTTAAGAAGCCTCAAGTTTGCTGTGGGAACCAGTACTAATATATATGACATATCAGCATGGCTCACAGGTCCCAAGCAGGGGCAACTAAGGCGTCGTGGACTGCTATAATATGCCAGACACTCACTAATAACCTGATCCCTTATATAAAGTTGTCCGGTATTTTTGGGCTTCAACTGTACCTGACTCCATGTTTCCCTCAACACTGCTGGAGTTACCTATTCATGTCTTTGTTTCTGAGGACAAGGATAATTTTCCTTCCCCTTGTTTACTTATTTTTACCTCCGCTGTATATTGATTTTTTTTCTCCAGTGAGTTGGTACATGGTAGATATGTAATGTGTTTTTGTGAATGCACTGAAGCAGAAGGAGAGTTGAAGAGGCGCAGGCCAAATGGCCTCAGTTTCTGCCTTCCTAGAAAATGCATGCAGTGCTGAGATGACTCTCTGGTAAATGTCTTGTCAGCATGAGGGCCTGAGTTTGGATCCCCAAAACCCATATAGGCATGGTGGCCACCTATAACCCCCAAATTCATGAGGTCAGAGGCAGGGAGATGCTTGAGAAAAGCTGGTTATGGACTAGCCAAACAAGGAACTTCAGGTTCAGCTAGAGTCCTTGTGTCGATAAATAGAGCAATTGAGGGAGACACCTGTCAACCCGAGGCCTGCATACTCACATGCATGCATGCACAGGCACATGAAGAGAAATAAGCACACCAGCCACGTATAACTTTAAATGGTAGCAAATGTTCAAATCTGTTTTGAAACAAGGTCTACATAGCTCTGGCTGCCCTGGGACTTGCTACATGTACCAGGCTGGTCTCAAACTCAGAGCTGTGCCTGCCTCTGCCTCTCCTGTGCTGAGGATTAAAAGGGCATATACCAAGTTCTTTTAAAAGTCGGTCTCAAGTAGGTGAAGTAGCTCAGTTGGTTAACAGCACTGGCTGCTGTTGTAGAGCACTCATATACACAAATAAATCTTAAAAAAGAATGTTCAGTTTCAGACCAAGTACTGGAAATGGGAAGAGAGGTGCAAGAGCAAGCAGGCAGGCATGGCTGTTTGCCAACAATTCCAGCTACTAGGGAGACTGAAATAGCATAATTTGAGCTCAGTAGTTCAAGACCAGCCTGAGCAAAATAGCCAGACCCTAACCTCAAAGAAGTAGATTGCCTGATTGCACCTGCTCAGCTTAAAAAGCAAACAAACCTGTTGTACATTCACCTTTAGTACCCTACCTTGTAATGCAAAACAGCAGTGTAGCCAAGAGAATGGCAGTTTGAGAGGCCAGTGCTGTGAGCTGTATTTCCAGACCAGCACTGGCCAGCCTAGAGAGACCATTGTTGAGTAAGGGGTGTCACCACAAAGATGAGAAACTGGAGTAGGAAAAACTCTATTGAGCAGGCTCCAAGTTCAGTCCTGAGAGGTATGTACACATTTGAAATTTTCAAAGTGTCACTAGGTTTCAAAGGCACATCAAGGAAAACTGGGTTAAGACCCAGTGAGTCTTTCAGGTACTAAGGATGAGGTAGAATATAGGTGTGCATCCCTGAAGAGGCTACTGTAAAGCAGACTTGGGACATTTGGTAAATTCAGAGTCTGTCAGGCTAGACAAGCTACATACAGGTTTTCTGAGAGTACTTGGTCTTGGCTCATAACCTACATTGCCAATGGCAGAACAGGTCCATGAAAGCCGTGGCTTCTTTGATAATGTATTCCAGTGAATTAACTCAAAGTGGCTCTACTTGTAGTATGCATTTCATGACTGCTGACAACTTTTAGCCATGTAACATCTAACTGTTCATGTCTAGAATGTAATCTACACTAACTTGCTCTCTGTTTAATCCAGGCTTGTGACACCTGGGCTGTGATCCTCTAGTCATCCTGACCCCACACTTCACCACTGGGCTGAGAACAGCTCACTTCCTGAGAGGGCTCCTGTATGCACAAGCCTCTTGTATATAACTAATTTTATATTAAAACTTTTCAAACATCTCTGCTCTTGGTGTTCTGACATAGGGCGAAAGAAAAGCCCGAACTTTCCTGGAGGAGATAAAGTCAGATTTATTGTCCATCATCATGTTATACAAAAATCTACAAGTAATAAGCCCAAAGGAATAGTAAATGGAAGCGTAACAGCGATAATTTAAACTTGCTCCCCCCTCCCCATATTAGGATGACAGCCATTTCAAAGCATAATTCTGATGTCAAGGTGGCTTTTGTTCACTGGCCAAAGCTTGCCATTTAAATTAAGGCGTTCAGTCTCTGACAGTTCTACTGGCTCTTGACAAAACTTTTGAGGTCCTCAAGAAAGGTGATATATTCCTGGTGCTCCAGGGCCGTACTGAGCTCCACCAACTCATCCGCAAAGGTGTTATCCACCCCTCGGTCCGCAAGGAAATCCATTAGGTGGTCATACAAGGCCTGGGAAGAAAAAGATTTGCTAGCTTGAAAAAAGAATAGAACAAAACCAGAAGTGGGCTGGCAAGGTCCGCTGACTGTCCCATGTGGTCCAGTGCATGTGTGCAAACACGTTTTCCCTCCTGTAATGGTACTTCCTCTCCTTGAATGAGGACCCTTCTCTGCAAAGGCCAAGCACCCCCATGGCAGCCAGCACTCACCCAGTCCAGGGAATCTGTGTTGAGTGTGTAGTGTGTATCCCTCCACTCAGAGTCACCATCGGCCTGAAAGCTGACTTCCTTGACGGAGAAAATATCACTCTCGGCCTCGTCTTCGTGTCCGATCTGAGAGATACAGCAGGCAGGTGTAAGGGAAGTGCAGAGGCTCTGCAGTTCTGAACCTGTGCACCCCTCCTTCCCGTCTAGATACCAGATCTTTTCTGTGTATGCTACATGACTCAGAAGACTCCACTCCTCCACCCCTACCTACCTCATCCTCAGGATAGTGACAGTCCAGTACAAGGGTCTTCTTGCCACCCGTCTTCGTAACTTCAACCACAAAATTGGGAGTTGATGTCAGTTCCGGCTGGAGAGACAGGAATAAGTCAGTATATGCCAGTGCTGGTATGGTGCACACACCTGGACCAACGGCCTGAGGAAGTTCAGAATGTCCAAAAGCCACGGCCATTAGGTTATTATTAGCCAGTTTTTAGTCTTAGGCTGTGGATAAGGTACTCAAATGTTCCAACAGAGCACTAAACAGTTTAGCAATCACATGGGTTTAGAATGATATCTGATGTCAGGCACAGTTATTCTTCAGGGCTGTTTCTGCTCCCACACACTGCAGAGCACACATGGCTGCAGCACAGACCCTGGACCTCCTTCCTCTCTGACTGTTTTGGTACAGGACCGGAGCCTGGAACATATGGGCTCTAGCTAAGAGGCCATCCTAACCAGAAATAGCAGCAACTTCCTTTTACTGTGACCCAAGGGTTGGGCCGAGGCAGTGGATGAGGAGTTGGGTACAGGCTAGGCTAGAAGTACAACAGGGAACTCAGACTTGTCTGTACACAAGACTGACACGTGCTTAGTCAGATGGCCTGCAGATCCTGGGGCCTGCTCAGTGGTTGGCTCCTAGGCCAAGCACACTATTTCTAAAATGTCTGAATACTATCTAGACCCAGCCACGAGGGCCAGCAACTTAAAGAGAAATCTCAACTGGTCAATCTTAAAAATCTCTAAGTCTGAGCTGGCAAGATGGTTCACCCAGTAAAGGCGCTTGCTGCCAAAGCCTGATAACCTCAACCCCAGGACCCACATGGTGGAAGGATGGAACTGACTCCTACAAGCCCACACATAAGCCCCAAACATACAAATAAACATAATTTAAAGTCTTTAAGCCCTGCCCCCAGCCTTCTTATTTTGGTCACATGACTAGTGTTGACTACCCACTTGTCAACACTCTGAAACACTCCAAATGATAGTGTCTGGATACTAAGTACCCTCACTCCCCAACACAGGCAGGGGTGAGACAGTCATAGCTCTTTTGCATTAAGAGGACACAGACCAATAATAAAGCCTAAGGCCCTGCAGGGTCCACCCACAACTCCAGCTAAATAAAACTCACTCCGAACAAACTACTGCTTTACAAGTCTCAGGGGAGACACCCTTCACCTCACCATAGAGGGAGAAGAATTTTAAAAAGAGCAAACATGAAACAGTTCTTGCTTTTTTAGGCCGGAAAAAATTGGCTGGCTGCAGTGTCACTAGCTTACCTCCTGTTCTTCAGCCTTCTGCCCTTGTGAGGGCTCCTCCTCACCATCAAATGTTGGAGGGATGCTGTTGTTAATGTTGAAAGTGACAGTGATCCTAGAAAGGCAAGTAGAAACACAGTAAGGTACAATATTAGCCTAGCATAACTGGAGAGGGAGGCCTGCTACAGGAGGGCTGAAACAATGTCTCCACCTTAGCTCCCTGTACCCTGAATTAAACAGACTGGGTGTTCATTAAACACCTCCTCAAGTGTACAAAGTGCTCCAAGTTAAATGACTATAGCTGTGGATGTAGCTGCCAGGCTGGTGTCCTGGGCTCTTTCCACGAAGCTGATGGAGGTGGACAGCCCTCCGCCCCAGAAAGCCTCACACCCACTGCAGAGCAGAGTCACTTTGCACAATCACAAACTAGGAACTGAAACACCTAGTGGCTTCTTTCCCTTTTGGGGGGATTCTGGAGCTCAAATAAGCACCCTGTGCATGCTTGGTGGAAGTTCACAGCTGCGCCCTGGCCCATCTGTAATTGTAAGAATTTTTATGTTCTAAAATCAGATAAAATTCCTTTGCCTGACACCTGGAAGCTGAAGTTTCGGACTACACCCATTCTTTAGGGCCAACCAACCCAAGCAAGAGTGTACTGGGTGCTGCTCCCAACTGGGCAATGCTTGCTGCCAGGCCACTTTGCCACCACAAAGAATGGCAAGATGAACCAGAAAGCATAAACAACCTTCGACAGCCCAGACTAAGCTGAGTTCCTCCCTCCTTCCTACGTTTTTCAAGACAGGGTTTCTTTGTGTAGCCTTGGTTGTCCTGGTACTTGCAGGTAGACCAGGCTGGCTTAAACTCACAGAAATCCACCTGTCTTGGCCTCCCAGGGTGATGGAATTAAAGGCGAGCCCCACCACCCCTCAGCCTGCCTTGAGCTTTCTAATCTCCACACATACACACCTACTGGTAGGCTTCTAGGCCCCTACTGGATAAAACTGCTTTCTTGTACACTGTGCTGAAGCACCGGGGATGGATCCTGGGCCTCACACATGCTAGAGAAGCACTCAGGAGTCCAAGTAGACTTCTCCAAGGAAGACTGTGGGAGAATGAGTAACACAAAACAGCACAAACAAGGGGTGCCAGGTGTGGTTGCACATGCCTGCAACCTCAGCACACAGGTGTCTGAAGCAGCAGGACCAAGGGTCTGAGGCTAGTCTGCACTATACAGCAGCAACAGAGACCCTGTCTCAAAAACGAATCTGTTTAGGAGAGGGGAGCTAAGCTTGGCTAAGAGCCTTCTACCTTTGTCTGATGGCCTTTCTACTCTGTAACTTCTTCCTGTTACTTAAAAGTTACATACCTTGTATTTTCAACTACTATAAACATAACTCAGATGGGAGCTCTAGTAAAAAAAAAATTTATTAGCACTATTAAACATTTAAAAAAAAAAAAAATCCCAGTGCTTATATCCAGACTGGGCACAGCATCCTTCATTAATAACCCAACGGCTGTGTTTGTGGATCTGCCAGGCTTCCCTCTACATTCTCTGGAGCTGCTTCATATCTCCTTAATAACCAAGCCATAGAAGTTCGTACTCATTCAGTGAATGCGCTCTCTGGAACCTAAGAACTTTTCCACCAAGTAAATGCTTTCTTACAAGCCATTTTATCAAAGCACTGGGCTCTTCTGGGATGGCCAGGACAGGGTGCTGCAGTCAGGGACTCCTTACTGAGAATCCAGCACACAAACCCTGGGCCAGTACTTACTTTTCTCCAGCAACTTTTCGAGATAATTTAGCCTCTGTCCCGTTCACTTCCAGCTCCCAATCCCCAGACATCTTGGGAAGGGACTTATGCTTCTGGATCTTCTTTTCTTCCTTAATTTCATCAGTCAAGAATTCAACAAAGGCCTTGTCTCCTAAAAGAAAAGCCAAGATAATCCAAAAAGAGAAAAGCCCGTTGTTTTAACCGATAGACCCAGACTGCATCTAATCTATTCTTACGGCTGTTCTAAGTAAGACTCTAACCCAAATCACGCCTTAAAACGCCCGCTCCCCAGTCTACAAAGGATATATTTACTGAGCTGAACTGGTATTTCTCATCACGAGATGGTTATTTCTCATCATGGACTCATTGCTAATACTTCATGTATAAAACAAAAGAATTTCCAACTATCCTCTTCCACATCCCAAAAGACATAACCAACAACCACACTTTGAAACCACGACCCTACGGACTTTGCTAAGCCACATTTCCAAGACACGAGAAGGGGAGTCTGCGATCACGAGGGTCTGTTCCAAGCTGGATCCCCGCACTCCGAGTAGGGTGTGCGAACCTTACCTTCCGTGTGCAGAGCGCCACAGCCGCACGCGCAGGGAACCGGGGGCTGCAGGAGGCCAGAGCGCCGAGCGGAGCCGGCTCGAACGCTGAGCAAACCGAAGGGCCGGAGGCATGGCCGGGGCGAGGGCTGCAGTAGATGCCGGAGCGGCGGGGTCGGGATAGGGGCTCGGAGGCCCGTGGCGGCGGCGCCTAGGGCGCGGGGTACGCAGCGCAGCAGAGGGAGCATCGCGGGGCAGACACGTGCAGAGGGAAGGACGACCGGGCCAAGACACCGTGTGACCTCGCGCGCCGCCGGAAGCCCCGCCCTCCCCCGGGAAGCGCTTTCCACGCTAGAGGACTGCAGGCACCGGACGGGACCGCGCCCTCTGTTGGGAGCCGCCAGTGCAGCTCCGGAGGCCTTGACTCAGCTGTGTTCCACCTCGCTGCTCGTTCTCCCCAATTCACCTGCTTTTCTCAACCCATGCCAAGCTTTGTTACTTCGTGGAATACGCTGTTTTCACCCCAACTCACGCCAAACCATATATTCAAAGATCACTTAACGGTCTTCTGAAACCGCCCAGCTCCAGGCTGACCTGCATGAAGCTGCTGTGGAGTGGGTGGGCAACCTGGCCTCACATTAGACCCAGAATCCCAAGAACAGGATGAAGGCTTTATGTTGGAAAGCTCTGCACCTTCTAACAACTCATAGAGCAGTTTTAATGAACCATCGTTTTCCTGGGAGCAGGAATACATGGCTTACATCATCACATTTAGGTTAAGAATCAAGGATAATAGGCTGGAGATATGGCTCAGTGGTTAAGAGCATTGTTGCTCTTGCAGAAGACTAGCGTTCTATTTCCAACATCCTCATGCCTGCTCACAACCATCTAACTCCAGTTCCAGGGCAGCAGACACGTACACCAGGCACGACTGTGGTGCAGACATTCAGGCAAAACACTCAAAGGCATTAAAAAAAAAACCAAAACAAACAAAAAACCAACCAACAACCCCAAAACAAAACGAAAACCCACCAACCAAATCTCTCCCTCCCTCCCTCCTTCTCTCTCTCTCTCTCTCACACACACACATACACACACACACACACACACAAACAAAACAACAAAAAACTCTGCTCAAGCATTATAATCCCAGCACCTGGGATACTAGAGGCAAACAACTGAATTTAAGGCCAGCCTGGTCTACACAGCAGGTTTCAGAACAGCCAGGGTTGCATTAAAAAACCTTCTCTCAAACAAACAAACAAACAAAAAACAAAAGTAAATGTTGGATACCAAGTCTTACCGAATGAATGGCCATAAGACTAATCTTTAATATTCTAAACAGCATAAGGGTAAGGAGGCCCAACAAAAGAGGCCACAGATCATATACAAGATTCAATTTTTACGGATTTGATAGTCAAAAGCAATTTTTGAGCATTATATACAAGAACTGTTCTTTTATGCTTGAGATCAGACAGAACAGAGCACAAGTCCAAATCCACTTGATATTTTTCTACACTACAGCACTGATATAAAATTGTTTCCCCACATGTATAGTCTAGTTTATGTGCTCAAGGAATGGCATCTTAGATGCATGGCCACAGTTCCAAACAGATCCTGGTAGCTAGAGTACATTTGTGTCACAGTAAATATTTTGCTCTGTTTTGGTATCTTGTTACAAGAGATGCAAAGGTTCTCACAGGGGACCAGGTAATGAAACTCTTGTCTTGGGTGTGGCAGGCCACGGTTACAGAGAAGATAAAACACCTGCAGCATGCTGGGCTGTTGTGGAAGTTTATCTGCTTGTTGGAGGCTATTCTGTCCAGGCTGGAGTCTTCAGGTTGGAGAGAGTTTGCCAACTGGAAAAGGAGCTCAGGTTGTACTGCAGTAAAATCACAAAGCATTTCACTTCTTAAGAAAGCTTGAAGAGTGCTGTCCCCTCGGCTTAAGATAAGCATGAACTTCTGAGTAGTGATCTATGGAGTCAGAAGGGGGCTCCCACCTCACGTAATCCCTGAGCAGCTGTGTTGAAAAGTAATTTTTAAAAAAGCTTAATAAAAAACTAAATACTCTATTAAAATTCTCCCACAATGTTAAGAGTGATAAACGTAGTGTTTCTGTACAGAAACATTAGGTACTTAGAAACTTCGCCCATCACTCCCTTTTCTGGGAAGTCCCAGTCCTCTCTCTAGCAGTCCCTCCAGGTTACCGTCCTAGGCCTCACTCGAGCCAGTCACTGCAAGCAACATTTCCCTTGACCCAGAAAACACTTTAGTTTACTTTGGAACAGAAACTGTTCACTGCTGAGGAATATATTGTCTCCTCTTTGTTTTCTTTAGCATAATGAATGTTCTTTTAAAAATACAAAAGTTCCTCTTACCAAGCAGAGGCTAAATAAACCTTGCATAAATACAAAAAATACACTTAAAAAGAAAGCACATTCTGGAGAGCATTTCAGAAAGTTGCTAATGTGACCATTTTATCAAAATAGTCACAAGTACCCAGACGACCCTAAGCACTGACTAAAAGCTTGAGTACCCTCAGCTAGGGTTATAATAAAGCCCGCCCAGACTCAACACACAGCTGTGGACCAATGAGATCCTGGCAATGCAAGTGCCCAGTCAGACTATGCTCCCTGGAAAGAGCTTGTTGGACTCAAAGAAACTGTCCACTGTCTTCGAAGTGCCTTGAAGACAGTTTGACCGGTTGCTTATAAACAATACAATTTATCGTATAAATGAGAAAATCCTAGTAGTACAGATGTGTTTGGATTAATTAAGCACTATAAAAGAGCTAAAATTCCCCCCCCCCCCATTCTCTGTGAAAGTGTGCTTCCTCCCTTCTTTCACTTAGATACAAGGCCTAGCCAGGCTGGCCTAGAACTTGCAGCCCTCCCAGCTCAGCTGGGATTGATTATAGGTATGTCCTACCAAGTCGGAGAATGTCTGCTCCTAATGAGCAGCTAAGATGAATCTTTTCCAATTGGGAAAAGGATGCAGAAGCTTCTCTAACCCCTCTAACAAATGCAGATGAAAGGTTTGAGAGTGGTGACTGGTTAGGAAGCAGCAAAGCTAACTGTCCCCAGGTCTCCACAAAGAAGACAGACTGCTGAAAATTACTAACATCAAAAAGACAAAGATTAGCCAGGTGGTGGTGCGCGCCTTTAATCCCAGCACTTGAGAGGAAAAGGCAGGCTGATCTCTGGGTTTGAGGTCAGTGTGGTCTATAGAGTTTGGGACAGGCAGGGCTACACAAACAAACCCTGTGGCTCAAGTGGTTTAACCCTTAAGAAAAAAACAAACAAGCAACGAACCCAAACTAAGACTAGGCGTAAGAGAAAGGACAAACTGATACTCTGCTTCTGAGCCACTGAGCACTTGTCTCCTTCCTTCTTCCCATCTAGCGGCTCTGACTTGAGCAGAAACTTGAAATAGGTGTGACTCTTCCCTTATGTGCACACATTTGTAGGTGCTCAGTTAAAGAGAAAATTACCACAGGGCTTCAGAAGGCCACTGCACTAAAAAGTTGGCTTCCTAGTTTCAGGAAACCTGCTAGTCTCCTGAAAGCATTGTTGGGGACATGCAACCACAGAGGCACCGGGGACAAACCAAGGAACTCCCTGTTGGTCTCTGTTTGGAGATGGACAAGACAATGTGCTACATACACCCTGAGCCATTAAGGGTCAACAGGTCAGAATATACCTTACTCTGGAACTGTCTGTGGGAGTCAATTTTTCCATTTTCTATTTAAAAGACATACAGGTAGACATTAAAGTAGAAGTGAGGGCTGGAATTTGGCTCAGAGGCAAAGTGTTTTGCATAGCATGCATGAGGCCCTGGGATCCACAGGAGAGGGAGTAAGAAGGAGAGAGAAACATTTCAACAAATTGGATCTGTAGTCTCCTATGGCACCTTCTCCCAATCAAGGCTCAAGGGACCGTGTTGTACCTAATTAGTATCACAAAGCACAATGGCTTACAAGTCACTGTCTTATCTTGTACCAGGCAAATCTCTGTGTAACATTCTGTTCATTTTCTCTAAACATCATTACTCTGAATTTGCCCTCTCTGGCATATGAGGAAATTGAGGCTCAGAAGTTAATTCAGTCACCCAAAACTGCCTAGTCAAACCTGAAGCACAATCCTCAGTTTTCATGGTCTAAGTATGATCATGTCTGTATGGTTGAGTCTGAGAAGTTTCATCAATACTTTTAAGCCTTGAAGTCTGAAAGTCTGGCTGCAAGCTTCTGAGTCTGTTTGGAAGACAGCTGTGATCTAAGTTCCAGGCCCAGCCGTGCTGGCAGCATCCTGGGATGGCTCAGTTTCTGGCTGTTCTCAGCTTCCTCCTGAAGTAGTCAGGAGCAGCCTCATAGAGCCACTCGGCATCCACGACACAGAGGTCACGCATGTAGCATTTGTTGGTGTAGAGCAGTGATGTGTATACCACGCAGGCAGGCTTGCAGTGGAAGAGGACAGATGACGGGTGGATGGCCACTGGCTGATGTGTGTCTGTGGTGGCATAGGTGCCATCTGGCTGGAGTTCAGCAGTACTCATAAAGAGGCTATGAGCCAGGCAACGGCGAACACTCTCCATGTCCCCTCGAGATGACACGACTGGCATTGACATCTGGTTTAGAAGACAGGAAAGACCTCAAACATTAACTCTCCCCAGCACTGCACACTGCACCCAACACAAAGTGAAATTTTGATTGGCACCCGAAGGTGTCACTTCAAACGCCTTAGGCAGCAGCTCAGGTAAAGGATGAGGACTTGGATAAGGTAGGACAGACTGAAATAAAAACTAACAAAACAGGAAAATGTAAGCCTAGGAAAGGTGGGAATGGGAGAGAGACATCTACATAGGCCACACACCAGACACAGGTTGGGAGTGTCGAGTAGCAATTTCCTCTGAGAGAAAACCACCCAGCTGATGCCACTGGGTGTGTTAACCCATGGAGCCACTCACCTGCCATGAGGCTCACTGACAGAGTCTCTATCACACCCACTACTGCAGCCCTCCCCCAGGCAGTTGAAGACTTGGGATTCAAAAGCATAGAGACTGAGCCTCCTGGAGACCACAGTGCAGAGGCTGCCTTCCCCCTTCTCACACATACTCCAGACAAGATCTCTCAATAGAAAAGCAGCCATCCTTGGGCGTATGAACTAGGGAGTCTGGAGGGCAGAGGTTGCCTATCCCTCCTCACAACAAACTCCACACAAACTTTCTAGCTAGAAAAGCAGCCATTCTGGGTGTATGAACGAGGGAGTTCCTGCAGGGTGGAGAAGCTACTGGGCCCAGACACCGAAAAGCTGAGTGCAGCTGGCAGAGGCATCTGGAACATGGAAAAAGGAGAGCCACGAATGTGAAGAAAGCTTCAGCAGACATGGGACACTTGTTCAGTACAGGCTTGCCACAGCACAAACCAAGGGAAAAGTCAGGGGCAGGCATTCCTTTCTCCTTACCCCACACATAGGCAGCCTCCAAGTTTCAATTACTCAGTTAAGTTATTACATACATAAGACCCTGGTTTAAAAACCATTCCCCTGGTGTTTTCCAATTGTTCATTTTACCTTTTAGTAGTCTTTCTTTCTCCTCCACCCCTCCCCTTTGTTTTTTACAGACAAGGTTTCTTTGTGTAGCCCTGGATGGCCTAGAACTAGTTTGGTAGACCAGGCTGCCTTGAATTCAAGAGATGTTCCTGCCTCTGCATCCCAAATGCTGGGATTAAAGGCATGCACCACATGTGTTTTTTTTTAAATCAGAAAATAGTTATAAAGTTTCTAAAACTGCCGGGCAGCGGCGGCGCCCACGCCTTTAATCCCAGCACTTGGGAGGCAGAGGCCGGTGGATTTCTGAGTTAGAGGCCAGCCTGGTCTACAGAGCGAGTTCCAGGTCAGCCAGGGCTACACAGAGAAACCCTATCTCGAGGAAAATAAATAAATAAAGTTTCTAAAACTTATACAGGAGGTCCAGGGTTCCATGCCCAGCACCATCCCCATAAAAGGAATGCGTAAGTCTCCGATACAATGTAAACTGTGTGAAAGACAAGCTAATTGGCTCAGCAGGAGAGCATTGCCTAGTGGGTTCAATCAACAGTATTAGGGTGGGATGGGAATTGAGGATGGGGAGGAAAAAAAACCCCAAACCACCATGGATTTCTATGAATAAACCATAATTGTGTGAGAGAGAAGCAGAATTATGAGTAACTTTTATATTCTTGTGTATTTAAAGTTTTTCTACAACTAGATTTTTTTTCAGACCAATGGTGACAATTCAAGATCCCCACAATAAAATAAAAACGTTTCCTTGAATGGGAGGTACTACCTTTAAGCAGATTTCCCTCAGCTGTGCTCTGACTTCAGCTACTAGCAGCATATTCTTGCTGTTGACAAAATTCTCTTTGCACCAGTCCTGAATAGAAAAAAAAGGAGATATCTTAATCCTTTCATTTCTATGCAGAGGAAACATGCACATACCAAAACCTGGATGGCACAGCTGAATTCCGAGGGCTCTACAGGTGTCAAAAGGAATACAGGAACATACCTTTATACTGAAAAGTATAAACTAGAAGAAATATGAATTATTTAAACTAAAATAAAACAGATTCCTGTCTTAGGGTCATCATGAAAAAGCTATGGGCTGGGATGCATGAACCACTGTACCCATAAAGGACACATACCTCTAGAACGTTATGGAAGACCAGTGAGAAAAAGACCAAGAAACTGGAAAGAAATGGACAAGACACAAAATGCCTAATAGATTTATGTAAGGATGCTTGTCAGAACAATGCAAACAGATCACACAAGTGATTTCAACTAACACCAGGAGGGACAGTGGAGAAGGAGATTCTCCCACACTCCGGGAGGGACTGATGGCCTGGCAACTGCGTGCTAGCTAGGTGAAGTTGAGCCACAGAGCACAGACCAACAAGTTTATGCTCACTTGTTGGCCATGCAGATGAGCACAAGGAGAACCAAGCAAGAGACACTGTGGTGATGGAAACAGATGCAGCTGAAAGAGTAGACTGTGGATGAAGGTAAAGCTAATGCTTCCTTTTCTGTTTGTTTTGAGACAGTCTTACGATGTAATGTAGTCAACCAACTGGAGCCAACCAAGCCCTGTTGAAAGCATGTCCTTAGTGCTGGGTGTGTGCCACATCCCTGTCTGGTCTAGCACTTGGAAGGCTGAAGATCACAAGTCTGAGGTCAACTTGGGTTGCATACATAAACAAGACCCTGCTTAAAAGGCAAAAGGATGGCATCCTGTTGATGAGACAGACACAGACACAGACACACACACACACTCTCTCTCTCTCTCTCTCTCTCTCTCTCTCTCTCTCTAAAGGCAGAGCAGTCCAATAAGGAAGGACTCAGAACGTTTTACTGCATCGGCACCTTTTTTATTCATTTAAATATAAATTGAGGGCCAGCGAGATGGCTCAGCTAGTAAAGATGCTTGTTGCCAAATCTGAACACCCGAATTTAAACCCCATGCACCCATACCATGGAAGGACAGAACCAACTCCTACAAGTTGTCCTCTGATCCCTGTAGGTGCCATGAGCACATCTGTATGTGTGCACACACCCATGCACACTTTAACACACACACACAGTGTAAACATAAACAAAAGTAAATATAGCAAAGTTAACAAATGCTAAATGCTAAAACTGTAGGGCACTTTTTTTTTATAAGGCACAATTATAGATTATTAACACAGAACATACTCCTATTTTCCATTTTAGTATAAGGAACTGAAATGTCTTATAAAAAGCCAGTATACAATTTGAGCAGGTAGGCAAGAAAACCCTCTTGTACAGCTTGAGTATTCTCCAAAGCGTCAGTGACTCCCTACTGCACAACAGTCAGTGGAAACTTAGTTCAACTCTGACGCTTGTGGGCCAGTAAGACGGTTTTGTGGATAAGGTGCATGCCACCAAGCCCGATGGCCCAAGCCCGATGGCCCGATTTCATGCCCTGGAACACACATGGTAGAAAGCAAGAAGGGACATTGTCCCCTGACCTCCATACACATGCTTCCTCCTCCCTCAGAGGTTTAATCTTAGCATTTCAGGCAGAGCTTTGAGTTTGAGTCTACATATTTGTAGCTTGGTCTACATAGTGAATTCACGACAGCCAGAGCCAAGCTGGGTGGTAGATCTCTGAGAGTTTGAGGCCAGCTTGGTTTACAAAGAAGACAGCCATGGCTACACAGAGAAACCCCGTGTCACCAAATCAAACCAACCTAACCCAACCTCCCTTCAAATAAATAGTTAGGGATAGTAGCAAACGCCTTTAATCTTAACAGTTGATAGGAATAAGCGGGCATACACAGGGAATTCAGCCTGTACAGGAAATTCCATGCCTCAGAGTTACATAGTGAGAACCTGTTTCAAAAACAAAACAAATTTTAAACTTTGGAGCTGGAAAGACAGATCAAGGATTAACTGCTCACTCTTCCAGAGGACCAGGCCCAACTTCTAGAGCTCATATAGTAACTTACAACCATCCCTGGGAATCTGACACCTTCTTCTGGCCTCCACAAGAACAGCACGTGGTGCCTAGATACTCAAAAAGGCAAACACACACACACACACACACGCATGCACGCACACACACACCAATTTTAAAATGACATCTGGAAAATGACTAGGTTTAAATAAGGCCAAAAGATAGAGCCCCATGACTGAATCCCCATCAGTCCCTAATCAGCAGAAGAGGAAGAGCCCAGACACACAGATACACACACTGCATTTCTCTTGCTGTGTGAGGTTCTGTTCTATCTTGAAACATCAGATAAGACCTCTGAGTCTTACCAGTCTAGAACGAGAAACAAAAGAAATCTCTTTTCTTTATAAAATGGCCTTCCTCAAGCATTTCCTTACAGTAATGAAAAATGGGCTGGAGCTGGGCATACGGGCATTTGCCTTTAATCAAAGTACTGGGGAGGCAGGGGCAGGTGGGTATCTGCTCATTCAAGGCCAGCCTCCAGGCCAGCCAGGGACAGTCCTTGTACCCTTCCCCCCCCCCAAATAGGGATCATTCTAGTGGCTAACATAGTCTTTAATTATTCAACTAACCTGTCCATAGAGTCTATAAACACAAGCAGAACAAACACCTGAAGTAACATTTCTAGGGATGTCCCAGCACGTACACATCTGTGTGTATGTGGTGTGTGTGTGGCAGAGAGAGAGAGCAAGAGCGAGAGCGAGAGAGAGAGAGAGAGAGAGAGAGAGAGACTCTTTAAGGTGATTTGCCAAAAAAAAGATGTACTTAGAAGCACTTGGACGAAAGCATGAGAGAGGCTCACCTTATTCCCACCCATGCTTTTGAAGGTCCGATAGATAGTGAGCAGGGTGATGTGATCCCCTTCACTGGATGTGAATTTCTTCCGGACACTCTGCACCTCATCTCTCCGGGCAGGAGGGTTGTAAAGGACACTGTCCACAGACAGCAGGGAGACTATGGTCAGAATCTCTTCTGTACAGTGGAATTTGGAGGACAGGAGAATAGTCTGGAAAGTCAAATTTAAAATGCACGTGTCAAGTTTCCTACC
>JADRCH010013539.1:0-41010 GCA_019843965.1 Rhynchomys soricoides
CCCAGCACTTAAGAGGCTGAGGTAGGAGGATCCAGAGTTTGAAGCCAACTGTGTTGCATACTAAGACTGTTCAAAAACAGAACAAATAAGGAAAGGAAAGGCTGTGTGGTAATGGTAAAGGTAAATGTAAGTCATCCCAATACTGGCAGATGCAGGCAGACAGGACTGGGAGTTGCATACTAGCCAGGGCTACCCAGTGTGTTCTAGGCCAACCTCGGTTACACAAGACTTTGTGTAAGTCAAGCCAAGCCAAGCCAAACACCATACCAAACCAAACATAACAAAACACTGTCTATCAAAACATCACTCTGAACAACAAAATACTGAAAATTTTTATTTGTACAGAGTTGAATAACTCTGGTTTGTACAAACCAGCTCATCTACCATTGTTTAAAAATATTTTTTCAAACCATTTGGGATGTTAAAGTCTCCAGGAAAAAAACCTTTAATACTGTGATATAACAGAAAAGTTGTTTCTGAAAAAGGCCAACATTTAAGCCATTTTTAAAGTTTCGTTCAATAATTGCATTATGCCTTAAACACTCAAAAGAACAAGTTAGAAATAAGTTTCACAAGAGAATGTTACTTTCATTAGAAGAACCAAGAAAAAAGTTTGCCCTAGATAGAGATTTCCAAAAAGACATGCTGTGATGTCTACTCTTGGCTGTCAACTTGACCACATCTGGAATTACCTAAAACTGAAGCAACTTGGTATACTTTCCTGATTGAATTATTTAAAGTGAGAAGATCCACCTTAAATCTGGGCCATACCTTCTTATGGCATCCTGTATAAAGGGAAAGGGAGAAAGAAGCTTTGCTCTTCTGTCTGCTTGCTGTAACTCTTACTTCACTGACATTAGAGCCTACTCTTTGATATATACTGAAGGCCAGCTGAGACATCCAGCTTCATGGACTGAACAGCTATTGGATTTTGGTCTTTCCATTGGGATACAGCCATTGTTGGACCACAGTAAGACAAGCTAATAAATCCTCTTTATGCATTAAGTGCCATGTCTGTCTATTTTCTGCCATGACTCGAGTTGCCTTGGTCATGGTAACTAAGACACATGTATATTTTTATAAGGAAACCGAGTACCTTACCTTACTTCGCCTAACTGTGTACTCATCTATCAAGTTCTCATACTTAATGTTTATATTGCTCAACACACTAACTCGACATGCTTAGTGACTTCTCTTTGCAGTTTTATTACATAAAGAATACTGCTTTGATATATAATCCGAGATGGCCTTGAACCTTCTGATTCAGTCTTCTGTTGAGATTAAAGATATGACCACTATGCCAACTTTTGTTAGGATTAGGAAAAAGTCATCATCAAACATACGGGTGGCACCAGTGGGTAAAGTGCCCACCATACAGGCCTGATCTTCAAATCCATGTAAAATGGAAAAAATCAGAGAGCTGTCCTCTGATACCCAAACTTTACACACACACACAAATAAATAAAATTAAGTACGTGAGTGGAGCCACAATGAGCATGCTAAAACGAGTTTGCCTAGGAAAGAGTGTACTGTGTGGTAACTAAAAGTCCAAAACAAATCCAATTAAGTTTTCAAATCTGAGATCACAGACATAAACTACACAGTAGGTAGTAAACACAATGCTAAGTTAGTATAAATACAATGGGTAAGCGCCTTACCTCTGTGCAGTTTAATTGGACAGGAAAAGTCAGAAGCAAAGGGGTCATCTTCTCCAGATGCCAGCTTCAGGGCAAGCTCCAACTCAACACACTCAAACACGTACAGAGAAGGGATGAGGTCAGCCCTAGGATCCCAGGACTTCTCTAACTGTTCAAACACAAAGGGGAAAGAAAGACAGAAATTTCCACCTCTCATGAATTTGAAAATGTACACAAATACAGAAACAAAGAAGATGGCTCAGACAGTCCTACCCAACCCTTACACATCATCTCCCTTGTTAACCTTAAACAGCAATAACAAAAACATCAGAAGCCTGGGGGAAAGCCGTCCTAGTGGTCCAAAGATTTGACCCAAAGGTCAAAACCTTTGTCACCAAGAATTAAACTATAGAAGTCAAGCTAGGTATGGTGCATGCCTTTAATATGCAGTAGGCAGAGGCAGACTGATCTCTGTGAGTTCCAGGCCAGCTTGGTCTACATAGCAAGTTCCAAAACAGACAGGGCTGCATTGGGAGACCCTATCTCAAAAGACCAAAATAAAAAAAAAATTATAGAGGCCCAGAATCACCAAAAACAGTAGTGTTAATAAATGAATAGGAAACTGGGCACACACCTGTAATCCCAGCACTTTGGGAATGTTAAATCAGAAGGATTTCAGTCATAGACCCTTGGCCTATATAGCAAGTTTAAGGTCAGCCTTAGCCACATAGTGAAACACTGTCTCAAAAATCAAAGAACAAGAGTTAGAGAAATGGCTCAGAGGTTAAGTGTATTGTCTGCTCTTGCAGATCAACCACTTTTAGTTCCCAGCACCCACATGACAACTAACAGCCATATGTAACTCCAGTTCCAGCTCAGACGCCCTTTTTCTGAACATGTATTTTTTTAATTAAAACAAGACAAAAAACAAACAACACGTTAAAAGCTTACAACAAGCATGCTCTAACCTTTTATGTATCATGTCATATATACAATAACCTACCCTCGTGTTTTATCTGCAAGTATGTCTGTGTACCTCATACCCACAAAGGCCAGAAGAGTATGTTAAGATGTCCAGGTACTGGGGTTACAAACAGCTGTGATCGGTAGGTGTTAGGAATTGAACTTGGCTCTTCTTGGAGAGCAGCCAGTGTATTTATCCCCTGAGCCCTCTCTCCAGCCCCAAGAACAATCTTCTGTTTAGAGGATTCAGTTTACTGGTGCAGGGTGTAAACCCTTAATACAAAAGTCAGAAACAAATACAGTTTCATGGACTCTAAGTTGGGCAATTTTCTTCTTTCTACTTGGACTCTCAATTATTCTTATATAAAATATATAATTACCAAAATATCAGAAGTGCCATGTGTAAGCTAGAATTCCCCATGAAATATACCTGCTAGTATATATAAAGACATGAAATACAGCAACTCTAGCCTGTCATTTACCGTTTGATCATCTTCTTCTTCTCCCTCTAGTACAACACAGTGGTACAGCATTCCTGACTCAGTCGCAATTACTAAGATATTGGGAACACAGGGCAAACAGAGTATAGCACAGGCATCGTAACCATAGTTATCTTCAGCTGCAGGATGCATAGGCAGTGGGCCCAACAGCTTCCCAATATTCCCTGGGCTAAAGGAAGAATAAAAGCATTATCAGGAAAATGCCCACAGAAGGCGACTGTCCCTACTCTTCCTGCAGGTACTGCTACTTCACATGTTGTCTTCCCACTCATGTTCCAACAGTGGTGACTCTTGGTCTGAGATCATCTTCCTTGAAAGGAAGACTGCACTGCCTGAAGAGACTCCAGGCTTTTGTTTTGTTTAGTTTCCTGTTTCCTTTCAGACAAAGTCCTATGTAATCTAGGTTGCCTTAATTTCTGATCCCCCTGTTATAGCTTTCAGAGCTAGGATTTTAGGAGAATGCCATTATGCCTTCCAAGACACTGTAGCTGTCACACTGTGAGTTTCAGGGGGCATGACTGGCATCCATTTGTAGTGGTAAGATCAGAGGTCCCATCCCCCATAATCACTACCACTACCAGACAAAGCAGAGACAAAGGGCTGGATAAACGGGTTGTTGGTTAAGAGCACTGGCTACTCTTGAGGAACTGGGGCCCATTTTCAACACCCAGATGTGGCTCATAAATGTTTGTACCACCAGTCCCAGGGGATCTGATGTCTACTTCTGGCCTCTGCCAGCACTGCATGTGTGGTACACATAAATATATGTAGGCAAATACTCATATACATCAAATACAGATAAATCTTAAAAAGTAAGTAAGTAAGTAAGTAAATAAATAAATAGATAAAAGACAAGGTCCCATTGCATAGTCCAGGCTAGCCTTAAACTCAGGACTGCTGTGTCAGCCTTTGGTGGGATGGAATTATTGGCAGGCACCACCACCACATCCAGTCTGGTTCCCAATTTTTTTTTTTTGGTTTGGTTCCCAAACCAAAAGAAACCACATCTGAGACCTGGTTCCCATTTTTAACATTCCACTGGTAGTACTCTAGCAAAGATCACCAACGATTCTAGTTGCTGAACCCAAAGATTTAACCTGACCTGCTGTATCATCACTGGTTAACTGTTGTTACCTGATATTTTTTTTTGGAGATAGGGTCTCTCTGCATAGCCTTGGTTATCCTGCAACTCACTCTATAGACCTATATGAACTAGGCTAGACTCAAATTCACAAGAGATCTGCCTGTCTCTGCTTCCCAAGTACTGAGATGAAACACGTGTGACCCCATGTGCAGCTGCCCAACACTGTCAATGCTCCTGACAATCTTGTTTCTGGTGTGCTCTCTGCCTCTTTCAACACGTCCTTCCAGAGATTGTCTTACTTTTCTCTCTTGTTCTCTGGGCTCAATGAGTAAACCAGAGACCTAAGCAAAAAAAACAAAAAACAAAACAAAACAAAAAAAAACAAAACCCAAACACCCCAACAACAAAAAAGCAAAACTCATATTTAAAACAAAACAAAAAAAATGATGCTAAAAACCTCTGGGTGTACCAGGTATAAACACAGGCCACTCCAGACCCTCCACCCCACCCCTATCCTTCTGCTCTGCTCAGAAACCACTCTGCTCTTTCAGAACAAACCTCAAGCATCTTCCTTATTGAGGCATGTAACTCCATCAATTTTTACGTGGACGATAAGTCTAACTTCAGTATTTGTTGTTTTTTTACCTGAATTCACTGCTCTAGACCAAGATGTCAAGTCACTGAACCTTGACTGGCATCTGTGCTTTTGCATACTCTAGTCTAGGATGCCTTTCTGACTAAAATGGTCTAACTGTTCCTTGATGCTTCATTTAACTCTGCTTGAGACTGGTTAAGTCCCATACTACAAAAATTCCCCAAACTCCTACACTCAAAATAATGTCTATAATGTCTCCTTCCTTTGAGCACTTAGTGCATCCCACTCGTAGGGAGTGAATCCTTATGTCTGTGTGTATACATGCCTGTTTCTCCACAAATTCACTATCAGATTACATCTAATCATACCCACCCATGCTGCTTGTTTACATAAGAGAAACAATGCCTTTTCAGTAGACTAGACTTTGTGAAATTTCATCTTATCTTAAACTATACAACTTCCTTAAATAAACAAGGAAGTAGATAATCAAATAAAGTGTACCATTTCTCATCTATACTTCAGACACCGAGGTGTGGATCTGAAGTTCAGCAGTGGTGATGGACAGCACCAGTGGCTGTTGCCTTCCCTTACCTGTATAGCAGGCTGACGTAGGTGAGGAAGGTCTCCCCATTCTCATACAGGATGTACAGTGGATACGCCACTACTTCTTTGTCTTTCTGTTCAAATATATTCTTTGAGACAGTTACCAGTGGCCCAAAGTCAAATGCCACTGCAGTCTCTCCTAGAGACGCTGTATATGCTCTTCTGCAAAGAGTTGAAAATTTTTAATTTTAAAATAGTTTAAATATGGAGACACAAACAACACATATATAGAGATACAAGAAATGGAAGAAAACATGAAAACCAGATGAATACAAATTTATTCATTCCATAAACATTTACCACTTACTATGTGCCATGTACTATTCAAGGTTCATAAAATATATCAGCAAATTAAAGAAAGGCTCTGCTCTCTAGTGAGAGAAAAAAGTAACACATTCAGAAAATGAGGTGTTTTTTTTTTTGGTTGCTACTTTTGGTTTTCTTGAGCCGGGTCACACACTATAACAAGTGACTGACTTAACCTGTAACAATCTTTCTACCTTGGCCTTCTGAGTGCTGAGATTACAGATATGTGTCATTTTTCCTGAAAGTGGTGTTAGAGAAAGGAGAACCAAAGGGTGTTGGTGGGAGCACTATTAAGAGTAACCTGTATCTCAGGAGGAGCTACAGTGTGAGAACCTGTCTCAAAAACCAGAGCAAGAACTCAGTGGGGAAAGGTACTTGACTCCAAGACTGGCGGCCTGTGTTTGATCCTTGTGATACTCAGGGTAGAAGTTGAGAACTGACTCCTTGAAAGAGGCACGAGCACACACATGCAACATGAGCTTATATACACACAATAAACAAACAAACAAAAGGAAAGACAGACAGACAGACTGGAAATAGGTATGAATGCTTATTTACTCTGTGCCTACACAAATGTTAAGCAATCTTCTTTTCCTGGTACTAGTGTTGGAGTGATGTTTTTGTACTCTGTGTGAAGATGTGTCTCTGTCCTTCCTTGCCTGTCTACGACACCTTTTGACTGGTTAAAATAAAAGCCTATGGCCTATAGCAAAAGGCAGAAGAGTAAGGTGGGGCTTCTGGGAAGAGAGAAGTCGCTTGGACTCAGAAGACGTCAGCTATATGAAACTGAGGAGGCAACAAACCAGCTATGTGGCAGAACTTAGATTAGTATAAACGGGACAGTTCAGTTACAGCCTAGTAGGAAACGAGCCTAGCATAAGGCTTAGGCATTCATTAGTAAATATAAGCCTCCATGTCATTATTTGGGGATCTGTGGTGGGCATAGAAAAGACTGACATAATTACATACTAGGGGTTGAACCCAGGGCCTAGTGCATGTTAGGTAAGTACTCTACCTAAATATATTCTATAACTATATATACTAAGCTATATTCAAGGTTGCTGAGCAGTTTTTTCTTTTTTTTTTTAAAGATTTATTTATTTAATGTATGTGAGTACATTGTCACTTTCTTCAGACACACCAGAAAAGTGCATCAGATCCCATTACAGATGGTTATCAGCCACCATGTGGTTGCTGGGAATTGAACTCAGGACCTCTGGAAGAGCAGCCAGTGCTCTCAACCACTGAGCTGTCTCTCCAGCTGAACACTTTCTAATGAATGATTCGTTTCACTCTGCAATAATCCTAAGAAATGAGCTCTGCCAATTTTTTGTATTCATGAAACATAGTTGGAGAAATGAAGCTTAGTACAACTAGAAAACTTCCCCAGTGCCAAAGCAGGCAAGTGGTGGGGGCTTAATTGGAACCAGGTGGGGTGACTGATGCCAGAGCAGAGGTTTTTTTTTTTTGAGACAGTGTTTCTCTGTAACAGAGCCCTGGCTGTCCTGGACTCGATTTGTAGAGTAGGCTGTCCTCAGATATCCACCTGCCTCTCCCTCCAGAATGTTGGGATCAATGGTGCGCAGCAGCAGCAGCAGCAGCAGCAGCACCACCACCACCACCACCGCCGCCACCGCCACCGCCACCGCCACCGCCCAGCTAGAGCAGAGTTCTTATCACTGTATTTGCTCTTCTGCCTCTTATATATATACTGTGCCTATCAAAAACAAAAACCAACCACCTACCACCCAACTAGGTAAGCTCCAGAAACATGCTATAGACAGAAAATGCCCTGATTCAAGAACAGGATGACCTCTGAGCTAGGTCCTGACCCATTATAGAAATGATGCATTGGAATTTAAGCTGGCGCTCTATTTCTTCACATCATGTAGTAAACTTTCAGTGCTAGGACAACCAGGGAGTAAACAATTCCAGGCTGTAGCAACCTTGGCTCCCAGCAGTAGAAGAGATAAATGCACTCAGGGAATTATATCCCCAACTCAGGCTCTCAATATCCTCACATTTGAAGATCAAGTAAATATCTGTTTGTGGTAAGCAATCATCAACGATGAGCAACATGACTAGGACAGGAAGAAACCAACACAGACTTAAGTATATAACCATCACTCCCACTAAGACTTCCAAGTACTGAAACTATCAAAAACAGAATAAAGATGCAAAAAATATATGCATAAAATTATATTTAGAACAAAAACTAAACATGAAGATAACTAAATGAAAACTCCAGAAATGCTGCACCAGCGTTCATTCTAACCACGTATGCTCCATGTGACCACGTGTTGTGCTCATCAGAAAGACTGACCAGAAGCCCAGAGGATTTGGTTTTGAAGTTCAAAGGATGAGTCCATTTGTGGTGAGAGTAAGCCAGGATGTGAAGTAGATAAGAAAAAAAAGAAGAAGCCAGAGTCCAAGATAATGAGAAAATCTAGGCACCCTTCATCCCAGCACTTGGGGGGTAGAGGCAGGTGTATCTCTGTGAGTTTCAGGCCAGCCTGGTCTACACAGTGAGTTCCAGGACAGCCAAGCTATGTAGAGAGACTGTCTTAACCAAACCAAACCCCTGTTAATCAGGACTGAGTCTATTCTATGGCAGAGCTGGGAGTTCGGCAGGGAGCTTCACCCACACAGAGTACACTGGCAAGTCTCCAGCCCAACACTTTGCCATTTTCAGAACTGTTCAAATTTTATTATGTACTGTTTCTGCCAATCATATTTTAGAATTATCTCAAAAAGAGATCATGATGTTAGTTACAGTGACATTCAGATCTGTGACTTCTTGTTACTATACCTCAAGTATTCTAAAACTCACCTCTGGGAATTCTGGTAGTCACTGGTGAAACTGCATTTACACTCTGTATAAACTCAGTGTTTTGTGACACAAATAAAAACTTACCCTTTATTGAGTATTAAACTTTCCTCTTCTGCTTCTGAAAGTATAATCACCTTAGTGGGTGTCTGAGGCTCACGGAGAGAGTAAATTCTAGGGGAAAAAAAAAAGTTCTCTTTGAGGCCAGGCAGGGTAGCTCACACTAAATCTATCACTTGGGAGGCTGAGGCAAGAGGACCACCAAGTCACAAGCTACTTGGGCTACAGAGTAAGACACTGTCTCAACAAAATTAGAAGTTTTCGTTCATTTCCAAGAAAAGGAACCCCTTCCCCCACGTACTCAGTTCTTAAGGATTTTCCTAATGGGCTGGAGACATGGCTCAGCAGTTAAGAGCACTTGATGCTCTTGCAGAGAAACCGGGTTTGATCACTAGCACCTACATGGAGGCACACATCATTTGTAACTCCAGGTGTAGGGGATCCTTCCCCTCTGACCTCCTTGGGTACCAGACATAGGTACAGAATACATACATACAGGCTGGCAAGACACCTACACACAGAAAATATATTTTGAGAGAATTTTTAAAATCTCAAATCACCAGTTCTTAATCCTCTTTGTCAAATATCTTGCTATTTCTGGCAATGCTGCCTATTTCCTCTGCTTAACTCTGTAAGAGGGAGGTTTATGAGCTGAAGAAATGCTATATTTAGCAACATTTTTTTTTTGTGGGGGTAGAGATGGCTAACAGTGTTGGGGGTGGAACCCAAGGCCTCAACATAGGTACTGAGCTACATTTCCCACATTTATCAAAATTCTAAGGCAGCCACTGCATATGACTGCACCCCCATCCTTTCTATCTGGAGATCCTTGTGTAGTCATCTCACTGTGGCTCCTAGCTTGCCAGCTTCCCTTCAATCACATCATGTGTCTTTGTCTGCTAAACACAAAACCCGCACAAAGCAGCAGCCACATCTTAGTGTTTTTACATATCAAATATTCAGCAGACTGAGTGGCATTGAACCTGAAATCTATAAGATGCATGTTACAAAAAGACTCAATATTGTATCATCCCTATTTTCTCAAAGAGCGGCATAAGAATGAACTGTTAGCCTGGTAGAGGCAGGCAGTCCTCAGTTCTAGGCCAGCTTGGTCTACAGGACAAGTTCAAGGACAGCCAAAACAACACAGGGAAAACCTGTTTCAACACCTGTACCCCCAAAACAGAGTGAACAGTTTTTACCAAAATAATTTTAATTTAAAACAACTTATTTTAAATTATGTTCAGGTATGTACCCTTGGAAGCCCGAGGTGTCTGATTTCCTGGAGCTGGAGCTTCCGGCTGTGTGAGCTGCTAATAAACACAGGTGCTGAGAAACAGACCTGCTCGCTCTTACCACCACCAAGCCAGCCCTCCAGTTCCTAGAACATCTTTTATTTCATAGCACATATGGCTCTTGTTAAAGATGAAAGAATATTCAAAATACTAGCAATGTTATTACTAGAAAATCCAATGTCTACCACTAAGTCTTACCTAAATCAGCCATTTGTCTCTTTCCACTAAGAATGTTTAAACTTTTATTCCATTATCATAAAAATTTACCTTCATGGCCAGGCATGATGGCACATGCCTTTAAACCCAGCAGTCAAGAGGCAGAGGCAGGTGGATCTCAGTGAGTTAGGGGCCAGCCTAGTCTATATAGTGAGTTACAAGACATCCAAGGCTAAAATAGTGAAACCCTGTCTCACATAAACAAAAACAACCCAAAAGTCACATCAGTGTTTCTTTAGCAAGTGCTCTTAATAAGAATTTGATCTAAATAAATATATTCACTGTGATCTCTTTAGGCACATCCAAATATTGTTGACACATAAACACCATGTTGGCAAGAGTAAAGGAACTAAATAAGCTAGGCAACCAATGCCAACAAGGTCCAAGGCTTAGGAAGAGAGGGTTAAGATTCCATTAAACAGAAGCCTTGCTGTTTGGTGCCCGACGTCTTTATAGCTTTAGGCTATATCCTCACTTCCTTTTCTAGTATATACAAAAGATGCTAATAATAGACTATCAAGGAGTCCTTGGTAGAACAGAGTAAGGTTAAGAAATGGGATTTTGTTTCCTCATTGTTAACTCTCACTACAAAGCTAAGTAGGTGACAAGAAAAGGATCTAGAAGGAAGAGTGAGAAGATGTAGCAGTATCTGTAATAAGAAAAACTGGTATTTAAGTTCTAGCTAAATAAGTGGAGAAACCTATTGGTCCTCAAAAAAGTCCTTCTGTGAACCTGACGTGTCACAGCTGAGGGTCTAAGGGGTCTGTTTTCCTAGGAATTCTAAAGGTGATATACTAAGGCATCATAAGAAAGCTTGAAAGAACCACATCTAATCTTCTGAAGCTCTTGGAGAAACACAGGGCACTGGTATGGGTCCATATGAAAACTCATAAAAATTAGGTTAAAAAGATAAAAGGAGGGCTGGAGAGCTGGCTCAGCAGTTAAGAGCACTGGCTGCTCTTCCAGAGGTCCTGAGTTCAATCCCCAGCAACCACATGGTGTCTCACAACCATCTGTAATGGGATCTGGTGCCCTCTTCTGGTGTCTGAAGACAGCTACAGTGTACTCATATACATAAAATAAAGAAAATAAATCCTTAAAAAAAAAAAAGATAAAAGGACTATCAGAATGGCTCAGCAGGTAAAGGCTCCTGGCATCATGGCAACCTAAGCTCAATCCTCAAGACCCACATGGTAGGGCTGGAGAGGTGGCTCAGCAGGTTAGAGCACTGACTGTTCTTCCAGAGGTCCTGGATTCAATTCCCAGCAACCACATGGTGGCTTACAACCATCTGTAATGGGATCTTCTACTGGTGTGTATGAAGACAGCGACACTGTGCTCATAAAAATAAATAAATCTTAAAAAAAAATAAAAAAAAGACCCACATGGTAAAAGGAGAGAATCAAGTTCTGTACGCAAGTTGTCCTTTGACCTTCATATGTGGGCTGTAGTAGATGTGCATGTGAATGAATATGGGAGTGCGTGCGTGCGCGCACACACACTTCTAAATGCAATTTTTACAAAAGGACACAGGATATAGCAAGTTTGGGAATCTTCCACCTTGAGGGCCTAGATCACAGACAACAGAGAAGACAGTGGAATCCAGATCTCCTCAATGCCGAGGGAGCTGGGAAGTTAAACTATGTGCTCTAACACACCATCTGTGCAGACACCGCATTAATAGAGGTCATAAGCAATGGATGGGATTAAATGGATTAAACCAAGATCAGGTGTCAACCTCAGTGCTAACAGGTAAGGTCTCTCTGCCTCCCTTGCCTGGCATCCCTGCTCATCTGGAAGGAGCTAAGTGGAAGAGAACAGCACCAGTCCTTACACTTTACCATGTGCCTCAGAATGTACTGTACTGTACTCTCTGCTGAAGGAAGATGAAAAACTAAGCTTGCCTCTCCACTCTTCAGTTCCCTTAAGACTCAGTTTTGACCCATGAAAGTATCTTCAGATCAGAGTTTTAAACTGGATACACTTGGGTTTTTTTTTGTCTAGGGTCTCAGTATGTAGCCCAGGCTGGTGGAGAACTCCCAGAAATCTGCCTGCTTCTATCTCCTGAGTGCTGGGATTAAATGCTTGTACCACCCCACTAGGCTTCAGACAATGTCAGTTTTTTGTTTTGTTTTGAGACACAGTCTCTCTATGTAGTCCTGGCTGTTTTGGAACTCACAGAGATCTGCCTCCCAAGTGCTGGGATTAAAAAGGCTGTGTCACCACACATCAACAACACTAGTTTTAATAACTAAAAGCAAGCAGAAAGCTATGAAATCAGTTTAAGATGCCATTAAGAGTTCAACAATCAGCCTTCAATCATTCAGCAGGGAGAGAAGTATTAGTAAAAGCTGTGGTCCCAGCACTAGGTAGGCAGAGGCAGGTGGCTCTCTGTAAGGTGAAGGCCAGCCTTGTCCACATGGAAAGACAAGATCTCATAGGTGGGGGTGGTGGGGGATGGTTTATAATAGGCGATGAGGTAAAAACATCACAACATTCAGTGACTTAATTGTGTTATCCTGAGCAATTATTCCATAAACAAGCAGTAAGGAACAAAGCCTTTCCATTCACAAGGTTTAACTGGGTAAGGGAAAGGTTACCTTATCACATTGTCTGACGTCAGCAGAACTATGTGGGGATCCAACATCTCACTTGGATACCATGCAGCATGCTTCAGAGTCAGAGAGGTAGAACTGGTGAAAAATCTCTCAGCAATCGGGGTGGTGCTAAAATAAAAACAATTTTCAAGACCACGTGTTTGCAGAACTTGGATGAAACTCGTTCTAACTTATTTTAATACTGCCCCCCCCCCATCTCTCTGTTTTTCCCTTTGCTTCTTGTAAGACATTCTTTGAGCATTCTAAGAACCCAACCAAGGAATCAAAGTGCAAATATTTTCTACACTATAGCAATATATTTTACACATTTTGGTTTTGCTGGTTCAGACAATATCTTGGTATATAGCCTAGCTGAGGCGTGGCCCCCACAATGTGGCCTTGAACTCACAGAATTCCTTCTGGCTCATCATCCAGAGGGCTGGGCTTACATTTGTGTATTACTACACCCAGTTTATACGGTTGCCATGTGTTTTGGTATTGCCTCTTGTTTGGTCCTTTTACTAATTAATGAAGGCAAAACTCTAAAGGCAAACTCTAAAACTCTAAGGGCAAATACCATGATGATTATTCTGCAAATTAAGAAACAGTGATCTGAATACTAGTAAGCAGTTTAAGTAGACTCTCCTTAAGATACAGAGGTAGAGCTAAGTCTAGGTTTCTACCTTATATCTTTTCAGTAGACTTTTTAAGATTCCTACTTTCCTGGATTTTATTTATTTTTTAATATTTGTGTGTGGAGGGGGTGCATAAAAATAAACTGGAAGCTGGGTTAAGTACACACTTCTGCAGTCCCAGCACTTTCAGCTGCAGGCCACAGGTTCGCTCCTGTGCAGGAGGAAGCTGGGAAGGAAGGGCTGTTAATTGGCACACTTTGTTAAACTAAGTATTAAGACCCATACATTTTTTTTTTTTTTAAAAAAAAACAAACTTGGAAGTAGCACAAGCCTTAATGTAGGTATCTGTCTCCTTTCTGGCAGTCTGTCCAGCTGCTATACCTTTTTAGGGCATGAGTAGTTCATGGCACACTTATGATGTCATAGCACAAATTGCAATGACAAAAAGGCCTGACATACATGAATGGTGTCTTGGAAAGCAGGTGTTAATCAACAGATAATACCCTAATCCACATGTTTTGGGTCATTTTGTGGATAGTTTTTTGTTTGTTTGTTTGTTTTTAATTTTATTTAAATATCTATTTATTTTATTTATGAGTACAGTGTAACTGTACTCAAACATGCCAGAAGAGGGCATCAGATCCCATTACAGATGGTTGTGAGCCACCATGTAGTTGCTAGGAACTGAACTTAGGACCTCTGGAAGAGCAGTCAGTGCTCTTAACCACTGAGCATCTCTCCAGTCTTGTGCATACAGTTCTTAAGCTCGAGAACCTAACTACAAACTTGCAGCTATTTTTGTAAAAATAAGGGTCTGATATTGTTCTCTTAATTAAAAATATTAACACGGTATTCTTCAAAAATAGTAACAGCAGGGGCTGGGAAAGTGGCTCAGTGGTTTAGAGCACCTGCTGCTTTTGCAGAGGATGCAGAACTGGCTCCTAGCACCCTCATGGCAGCTCACAACCATCTCTAACTCCAGCTCCAGGGGATTTGACACTTTCTTGCTGCCCAGGCATACAAGCATTGCACTTACTAAATGAAGGCAAAATACTCACATACATTTTTAAAAAGAATGGACAATAGAAACACAGAAAGCCAGTGTGTAGGATTGCATGAATGCTCAAATGTTTCAATAGTAGCACTGTAAATACATTTCAACCACTTCTGGTCTTAGCAACTTACACAGACAAAGACTAAATGAAACATAACTTACCTACAATTCACAGTTGCTTTTCCACCTTCAAATTCAGAGTCCTTCCCCCATCTCTGAGGTAATTCTAATGCCATAAGTCCTTTCGTTCCTACAAGTGCTACATGATGCTGTGTTGGACTTAACAAGACTTGGTGAATTTCAAACAGGGGTGGATTAATGCAAAGTAATCTCTGAAAAGTAAAGTCATTTAGTAAAAACAGTTAATTTAATATAAATATATTTGGGAGTTGCTTGAAACCATAATCATGCTTTAATTTTCTAAAGTTATAAAGTAATAGCATTCTGGACATATACTAATTGTGTCATTAACTGATTATTCCCCAAGAAATTATCTCTAGGTACTTGATAGATGACTTAATCCCTAAAAGCACTTGGTCCTCTTGCAGAGGACCTGAGTTTGGTTCCCAGCACCCATATTCTTCCATATTCTTGGCTCATACTGTCTATAACAATGAGACACCCTCTTCTGGCTTCCTGGAGCACCTGTATGTATTCATATTCTATCTCTGTCTCTGTCTCTCTCTGTCCCTCTGTCTCTGTCTCTGTCTCTCTGTCTCTCTCTCTCTCTCACACACACACACACACACACACACACACACCCCACCTGAAAATAAAACCCATAGACTGCCCTTCCAGAGGGTTCAACTGCAATCACCCCCATGGTGGTTTTGTAACCTCTGGCTTCTGTGTGCACCAGGCACACAGATGTTATATGTACTCATTTGCAGGAAAACAAATTAAAGAGCAAAACACAAAAACAAAATCTTGAGGAAGAAAGAGAGAGAGAGAGAAAGAGAGAGAGAGAGAGAGAGAGAGAGAGATTGATTGATTAGCCCCGATCTTGTGTCTGGATAATACCGTAAGTCTTAAACGTTCTGAACGCTCTTTTAAACTTTCCCTGACATAACCTAACAGGAACTATGTGAGAGTTGTCTTCTCCGTGTTCCTGGCATCAAGCAGACTCTTGATACCTAGTAAATAAGTAAACGCAGAAGTATTAAAAGATAACCATCTTATAAACAGTACTATAGAGTAAAGAAGGGCTTCAGGATGAGTGTAATGGTTCACACCTTTATTCCCAGCATTGGAGAAGATGCAGGTGGCTCTGTTTCAGTTCCAGGCCACTTAAGGCTATAAGTAAGGCCTTAGATTAGCTTCAAGAACTTTGTAGCAAGCAGTACTGCTTCATCTATGTGGACTTAATATAAAAGAGTGGAGTTTCAATAATTTGTCATAGCATCATATAGTCTCAAAAATATTCACTCTCCCACTGGTATTTCCTATTTTTTTTCTTACGACTATTTTAGATTTCTAATTTCTTTTTATTCTTAGTAAATAATGAGACTGTCAATATATTATTTACCTTAGTATGGAGAATTATGCTAAGCCAAAATCCTTTTAAATAAGGCTTTCTTTTGAATATAATGATATTTCTAGTTGCTTTTATATCTGTAGGCCTATGTGTCTTTAAATGCCTGCTGTAGAGCTGGGCAGGGGTAGCGCATGGCTAATCCTATGTCTGATCAGGATCCTCCAGATCTCTGTCAGTGAGGCCAGCCTGCTCTACAGAATGAGTTCCAGAACAACTAGGGATGTTAACCCTGTCTCAAACTCCCCACCCCCACTAAAGCAAGTCACAAATATTAGAGAGCTCTTGCACGCTCTAGGTTTATGTCAGGTGCTGGACATAAAAAAATAAAGTAGGCCTTGACTGTTTTGTCCTTTTTAAGTGAGATAATACAACAAAAGTTTTAAAGTAATTATTACTGCATCAAATGCTACATAGCAATGAGATTGCTATTAACTGGAACTGAACACAGCATGCTGGATCCAGGTATCCACCTGCTGGGGCCCTGCTTAAGATCAGGAACTTATGGCCAGTCTGGTAACATAGGACTGTCACATACAGGCATGTTCTCTCTCTCTCTCTCTCTCTCTCTCTCTCTCTCTCTCTCTCTCTCACACACACACACACACACACACACACACACACACACACACACACACGAGGCTGGCCTGACTTAGACTTGTAATCTCAACACTCAGACACTGGGGCAGGAGTTCCTGGCTATCCTGGACTACATAGTGATTCCAGACCAGATTGAGCTACACAGTGGGACCATTCTCTAGAAATCAAAGGGGAAAAAATTAACTGAAATAATCTGAGAGTTTCTGATACTTAATGGAAATTTTACAGTAGGTAGATGTATAAATGTTGACCTAGCTTCTCAACAGCACTGGCTGCACCTTGCATCAAATCTAACAAGAACTGGTCCAGGGGGCACAGCAGATCTCATACATTAAAATGAATGCCACATTTTTGTTTTTCTTGATTGCTTGCTCCACTTTTCTTTTCTTTCCTTCCTTCCTTTCTTTTCTTTTCTTTTTTTATTTTGAGACAGGGTCTAAGTAGTCCTTGAACTCACTATCTAGACCAGGCTGACCTCAAACTCAAAAAGATCTTCCTGCCTCTGCTACCAGAGTGCTGGGATTAAAGACCTGTGTCACCAGTCCTGGCCTTTTTGAAACATCTTTACGAGAGAACCACAAACGAACACTTCAATAAAGCAATGATTGGTTACAGCCAAGTCTTGAATACATTCTGACTATATCCACTTTTCACATGCCATTCACTTGTTCTCAATACCAAAAAGGTTTGAGGACCTAGCTCAGAGTTCGAACTCAGGTGTTTCCCCCGGGAAAGCTAAAGGTGTGGGCTTGTGTTTAGTTTCCAGCATGGCAACAAACGAACCAGTTAGTGAGAACCCAAAGGAGCAAAAAGCAGAAACAAAAACAGGTCTCCCTTTTTCATGCCAGGCAGGTAATTTGTTCCTTTAAATCTGTCTTAAAGCTCACAATAAACCAAAAGGTTGGGTCACATCTTTAAACAGGTTTCTTTTGGCCAAACCACTAAAAACATCTCCGCCAAACTTATATTCTGCTGTTTCCTTCAGAACACCGATCATGTATCATCTCACGGCCCTCTCCTTTCTCCCAGACACTCAGAACACCAGCACCTCTGAGTGTCTGACAGTGTCCGAGAAAATAAACCTGGTTCAAGAGGAATGAAAATATGAAAGATGGACCTCTCCATTCAAAGTGGGGCGTTCCCAAAAGACGCCCGCCCAAGTCCGCTAACACAACCACTACTGAGACAAACAGCCAAGATGCGAAGCGAACCAAAAGGTTGAGTGCTTTCTAGATGGACTGGCGTACCTGATACTGGGAGAGGGGGGGCTCCACGCTGCCACCGCTGGGGCCTCGAAGGCGAACCACCAAGAAGGAGCTGCCTTCTGCGTCCCACAGGAATAGTTCCCCTCCGAGGCCGAAGACCAGGTTTTTCGTCGGCAAATGCGGTGGCAGAGGAGGGCAAGAGGGTGAAGTCGGAGCCGCTGGTTTCTCCGCTTCGGCTGGACTCTGGTTTTTCAGGCCCTCGCGGAGCCGCAAGAACACGACGTGGTTAGGAAGCCAGCTCTGCCACAGCTCTCCATCGCCCACGGGCTCCACGGCAGCCGCCATCTTGGACCAACAGCTCTCGATTGAGGGGCGGGGGGAGGGAAAGCATCCCGCTGCTGAACGTAGCCAATCCGCGGCCAGCACTGCACAACTTCAGCCTATCAGAGAGTAGGAATCCCGAGGAGTGGGCCCAATAGGAAAGCATCGCTAGAGGAAAGACTGGGCCGCAGGATGACGCCAAAGTGGGCGGGGCGGGGCGGGACGGGGCGGAGTCAACTCCCTTGCCGGTTTAAGGACGGCTTTGGTGCTACTGCTGGGCCAGTATGTAGTAGCCTTAAGAATGAGAGATGTATATCCGGTTGTCTACTGGACACCGTCCTCTGGGTAAACCCAGATCTTTCTATCAAGACTCACCTCCCTCAGCCCAGGTGGTGTTTACTACTCAACTGTCATTGTTTCATCCATTCTTGGATTTCCCTAAATCTGCCTCTGTGAGGGGATAGACTAGAGACAGTTCCAAGGAGACCTTACGGCCTGAAGTACATACAGTCTGTGCCCAGAAACTAGAACTTCCAGAATCCTTTGCGCGCGGCTAAGGGGTGGGGATTTGGGCGCCGTCTCCTATTAAGGGATGAGATGGCCGAGTCCTCCGGGTCTCCGCACCGCTTGTTGTATAAGCAGGTGGGCTCGCCCCCCTGGAAAGAAACTTTCAGGCAGGTGAGTCTGAGGTTTGGGTCGTAATCACTTCCCTAGTCTGTTTCAAGGACCTCCTCTTCAGCATTGATTGGTCGTGGAGCAGGTGCCCGATGTGCCCGGCCAGCGAGGTGGATCTTGAACTCAAGTTTTTTGCTATAGGACTGGGTCCTGGTCGCCGCCCGCTTCCTCCCGGGCTTTTGGCTCAGTAGGTGTTATTCTATAAGTAGTCCAGGATTCGACTTTGTTTCATATTTTAAGTGTCATGACAGCAGTAGCACCACCACCACCTAATGTTGGGTTACAGAGGAAAGCACTCCATATGCATACGTCGTGTGAGATAGAAGTTATTTCTCTTCTGATGAGTCAGAACATCATTATTAGGAGAGCTATAATTAAGCTCGCGCGTCTTCTGAACTCAAGTAGTTCCTTCTAAGAAGCAGTATCTCCCCGTTCAGCAGTCTCTAAAGGTGTGGGTTTATTCCAGAAGAACAACCCAGAAAAACAATCTTAATGCTGAAAATGTGTGTGTAGTAGTGTTTCTCAACAGTGAGTGCTGACATCTTGAAGGAGAAAGTTCTGTTGTGGGAAATTGTTCTGTACAATGTCAAACACTTAGATGCAGCATCCTTGGTCTCTCTACCTACTAAATGGCATCGGTCAATAGCAGTTCTTCAAGCAGAGCTGTGACAACCACTTGGGAACAAAAACTGTCCTGAGTTGGGGATGGAGAGATAGCTCGACGTTAAGAGTACTTACACTTTTGCAGCAGACCTGGTGGCTGTAACTCCGGTTCCAAGGGGTTTATCGCCATGTTCTGGCCCTGGTGTGCACCTGCACTGGTGTGGTGCACATAAACTCCTATAGGCACACACATATACACAGAAAAAAAATCCCACCAGGGTTGTAAAGTACTATTGTATGAGAAGACCATTACTATAGTCATATGTACAGTTGCAGGAATTTAGAAGCCATATAAATGTCTGAAGTTAGTCTGTGGGTACAGTTACTATGTATCCAACTGCCTTCATTCAAGATAAAATATGAAATACAGGAATCTGTGTAATTTTACCCATCTATGTGTGAGAAGGACTTGAGGATATGAAATTTTGCATCTTGAATTTTCTTTTTTTAGTGGAGTTGACCTTTTCTTCTTAAACAATACTGCTCTGCCTTACCTCCCCAGGGATGTCTCGAGAGAATGAGAAACAGTCGACACAGGCTCCTGAGCAAGTACCGCCAGGCTGCAGGTAGCACACCAGGAACAGCCTCAGACAGACTTCTTGTACAAGAAGTAATGGAGGAAGAGTGGAATTCTTTGCAATCTGTAGAGAATTGTCCAGAGGCCTTGCTTCAGGTCTGTCAAGGATCTATGTAGCTAGGGGACTACTCCATGAAGGACTTCTGGGGACCTCTTTGTATCTGTTTATCCAGGTCCTTTCAGTCAACTCACTTCCCAGACCCCAAGCATAATACTAACAGTCATTTGGCTCAGGGATTTCTACTTTCTTTCTTTCTTTTCTTTTCTTTTTTTTTGGTTTTTCGAGATAGGGTTTCTCTGTGTAGCCCTGGCTGTCCTGGAACTCACTCTGTAGACCAGGCTGGCCTCGAACTCAGAAATCCGCCTGCCTCTGCCTCCCAAGTGCTGGGATTAAAGGCGTGCACCACCACTGCCCGGCTCAGGGATTTTTTTCTTTTTTCTTTTTTTTAATTATTTCTTTTTCATACTTTATTTACATTTCAAATGTTTCCCCCTTTCCAGATCTCCCCTTTGGAACCTCCCCATTTCCTCCTCCCTCGGCCTGCCACTATGGGGGTATTCCCCCACCCACCTACCCATTCTCGTCTTCCCTCCGTGGCATTCTCCTGTACTGGGGGATCTAACACCCTCAGGCCCAAGGGCCTCTCCTCCCCCTGATGGCTAACAAGACCCTCCTCTGCCTCATATGTGGCCAGCACCATGGGTCACTCCATGTGTATTCTTTGGTTGGTGGATCAGTCTCCAGGAGTATCGAGGGGTCAGACCAGTTGCCACTGTTGCTGCCTCCCTGGGGATGCAAACTTTCTACTTTCATTTGGAATATATTGATGGTTCTGCAATACTAGATGCATACTAGGCATGATACAACCTTATAATGTAATAACTCAGGAAACTAAAAGGAAAGAAAATTTCATTATTGCTTTTTCCATTGGAAATTTTGACTCGCTAAGAATGGGTTAGGGACCTCTCTTTAAAAAGGACGTATACATTCTGGCTCTAGGTGAGCAGAGTTTGGAGCTGTGTGTCTGTAGTCAACCCTTTACAGTGTATCAGGAAAGGCTTGGCACCAGGGTTTCAGAATTCTAAGTTTAGTTTTACTGACAACTTTTACTGTGTTTCTGTGAGCCTTAGTTTTTACACGGATGTAAAATAGAGAAGATAGCACAAGCATTATGAGAATTGTGTTACAAAACATGAAAACCTCTGAAGCCATCAAAGCACTGAATAAAAACGATTCATTTTCCATAGCCTCTATGTGTCCTACAGTATGCTAATTGGTTAGCTTACCATCACCACAGTCAGTGCTTACAGTAGGCCTCTCAGCTAGGTCCAGCTGTTCCAGCTTTACAAAGCTAACACAGCTTTTCAAAGACCAGACTTTCTCACACGCTCAGTCTCAGGACATTTACTTAACTGCTGCCTGATTTTGTCTCCCTTAAATTTGGTGCTGTTGTACTTTGATCATTTGTTGTTAGTTCAGCTTGGCCATATTACCAAACTGTCTGCAAATGCTGCATGTGGACTAGGCTAATTTTGTCTGGTAAATCTAGGGTCTTTGAGGCAGCTTCCGGTTACAAATCCCCATGGGACATGGTGGCCAATTAATACTTCATATGGAATGTGAAAACACCACACTCTTTCTCTGCTCTATCTCTGTTTATGTCTTGCTCAGGGATTAAACCCAGGCTCTTGCATGCTAAGCAAGTGCTGCTTGCTGCTCCTCCACTGAACTACACCCCCTGCCCTCCACTCTCTTGTAGTTGGAATTGCCATTGGACCTAGCTGTGCTACAGGACATCGAGCAGGAGCTGTGTAATGAAGGTAATCCCAGGGCATAGTCACCTATGACACCTACTCTAATGCTGGCCTTTGCCTGACACTGGATTCGTTTTGTTGTTTTAGGTTGCTTGGGTGTTAGGGATTAAAGCCTGGGCCTTGGCTGTGGAGGCAAACACTAAAGCCATATCCTAATAATTAAGATTATTAAGGTTTTTTGTTTGTTTGTTTGTTTGTTTGTTTTTTTGACAAGGTTTCTCTGTGTAACTCTGGCTGTCTTGGAACTTGTCCTACAGACCAGGCTGGCCTTGACCTCAGAGATCTACCTGCCTCTGCCTGAGTGCTGGGATTAAAGGAGTGAGCCACCAACCACCTGGCAGGATTCTTATTTCCTGTTCCACCTCTATCATCAATTAAGCATCATCCTGAAGTCTCTGTTGAACTCTTAATTGTTGGCTGCCTGTCTTCCCAACAGTAAGAGATTCTAGGGTTGTAGGTTCTGTGCCAGGAATTTCTTAATCCATGATGCCATTTCCTCCATTCTGACTACTGTGAAAGATGGGATTAGACTGAATAGAAAATGTATCTTCACAGGTCACATAGCTAGTCAATGGAAGAGTTGGGAAGCAGTTTCCATGTTTATTTTACCCTGCCTTTTGCTGCTATGTTAAGCTGAACACTGTGGCTTGTGCCTGTAGTACAAGCTACCTGTGACTCAATGTCGGAAGGTGGGCTCTCAGGAAGATGCTTGAGCCCTATAGTTTCAGGCTAGCTAGGGTAGCATAGTGAAACCTTCCTCTTTGGAAAAAATTTATAGTGAACTTGTCACTTTCTGTACATGGGCAGATCTTTGCATATATACCCAAGGGCTGTCTTTCTTGTCCAATCTTTATTGATTGCCTGAAATTCTGTGAACATCTGTTTCTTGAGGTTCTCATGGCACTGTGTAGAGTACACAGTTTTGCATCTTTCGTCACCGTGACTTATTCCACATAGCTTTATCTTGACGTATCTGTAAAATAGCAGTAATAGATCTGCCCTGTGGATACCAGACAACCTCGGGCCTTTTGCCTTGCAGAAAAGTCCATCATAAGCGAGTACGAGAGGGGCTTACAGTTTGACGAGAGTTGTCTCAACAGCATGTTGGCTGAGTGGGAAGCAAACCCCCTCATCTGTCCTGTGTGTATAAAGTAAGAATTTTAAAAATCATTTTAGCGTTATCAGATCTCATCTCCTGCTCCAAAGTGTGTGACCCCCCCTCCCCCTAGTTTATTGGCTGGAAGGTAGAGGGAGCCAGGTCTTGTTACTATAATGATCTGGGAATCCAAATTCTGTCTCTAGGTACAACCTGAGAATAATGAGCAGTATGGTCACGTGTCCATGTGGCCTGCACATCCCATTTCATGTAAGTGTCCACACTGATTCCTCCCCCCCCCCACCCCCCACCCCCCGACTGTATTTAAGGCCCTCTAGTGGGTGGTTGGAGTCAGTCATGCACATGTGTAGCAGTTACCTTTCTTGTCACTGACAAGAAAGTCAGCACAGTAATTAGAGAGGGGACTGTCCATCACGGCAGAGAAAACATGGCAGAGTGACTTCATGGAGATGAAAGCCAGGACTCAGTATCTTGGCTAATAGGAAACAAGACCTGTTCCTAGTAGCCTATGTCCACCAGAAAGACCTTATGTGTTTTGCCTGCATGTATGTCTGTGCATCATGTGTGTGTCTGGAGCCTGGGAAGTAAGAAGAACGTATCGAGCTGGGCAGTGGTGGCGCACGCCTTTAATCCCAGTACTCGGGAGGCAGAGGCGGCAGATTTCTGAGTTCTCGAGGTCAGCCTGGTCTACCGAGTTCCAGGACAGCCAGGGCTATACAGAGAAACCCTGTCTTGAAAAACCAAAAAAAAAAAAAAAAAAAAAAAAAGAAGAAGAAGAAGAGGAGGAGGAGGAGTGTCAGATCCCATGGACCTGGAGTTAGAGGTTGTTGTGAGCTGTGATGTGGGTGCTGTCACCCAGGGTCCTCTGCAAGAGCAGCAAGTGCTCTGAACCACTGAGTCATCTCTCCAGATCCACTTTTTTGTTTTGAGGCCAAGTCTAGTAGTAGCCCAGGCTGACCTCAGACTTGCTTGTAGCTCAACTTCTGATCCTTCTGACCTCACCTTCCAGGTGCTAGGGTTATAGGCTTGCACCATTCTATCCGGGCTTTATACTATGCTTGGGAATGGAGCACAGTGCTTCACCCTTGTTAGGCACTCTACCACCTGAGCTATATCCCCAGTTCCCAACAGTCTAAAGCTCCAAAAAATCAAACTGTATTAATTGATTGGTATGAGGATTCAGTTTTCAACCTGTTGGTTTTACATATTTAAGATTAGTTGTGCTTGCACTTTCTCAGTCAAAAGACTTGACAGAACAGAAGCTTCGTGCCTGTTTGGAAGAAAATGTGAATGAGCACAGTGCCCACTGTCTGCACACCCCGGAGTTCTCAGTCACCGGTGGAACAGAAGAGAAGCCCAGCCTTCTGATGAGCTGCTTGGTAAGCCTCCAGGGGACTCATCAGCAGTTGGTTCTGTTCTCCTCTTGGTGGAGGTAATGGCTTAGAACCAGGGAAATGTTTTAATACATTTTTTTGAGGCATTTGCTTCACAGAAAGTATCAGCTGGGTGTGGTGGCACTTGCCTGTGACCCCAGTACCAGGGAGGCTGAGGCAGGAAGAGTTTAAGGCCAGTGTAGACATAGTGAGAACCTGTCTCAGAAACAGATGTTGGGCAGGCAAGATGGCTCAGCTGGTATAAAGCACTTGCTCCCAAGCCTGTGTTCAACCTGAACCTGAGCTCAACCCACGGATCTCATGTGGTGGAAGCTGAGAACTGATTCCTGCAAGCTGTCTGTTGTCTTCCACAACATATGGTATGCTTGTGCATATGCACACTAGACTTAAAACACATGAAATGAGTGACTTCAGTCAAACAGCCTGATAAGAGAAGGGAGGAGTAGGCTTAGAATTGTGCCCCACATTGGTCTGGAAATTGGAGACTGTAACTGCACTGCATGCTTTTGTTAGATTAGCAGCAACAGCTGGATCTCTGCGTCAGGTCATGGTCACGAGTGCCAGATTGCCACCCTGGCACCGCTTGTGTAGACAGACACAGGACCCGAAGCACAGTTGAGCAATGCCAGTGTTGTCTCTCAATAAACTTGCATAGAGGTCTAAGTCTGGCCAAATGGTGACTCAGGTGTGAGGGACAGGACCACACAGGAGCCACCTTTTTAAGAAGCCTCAAGTTTGCTGTGGGAACCAGTACTAATATATATGACATATCAGCATGGCTCACAGGTCCCAAGCAGGGGCAACTAAGGCGTCGTGGACTGCTATAATATGCCAGACACTCACTAATAACCTGATCCCTTATATAAAGTTGTCCGGTATTTTTGGGCTTCAACTGTACCTGACTCCATGTTTCCCTCAACACTGCTGGAGTTACCTATTCATGTCTTTGTTTCTGAGGACAAGGATAATTTTCCTTCCCCTTGTTTACTTATTTTTACCTCCGCTGTATATTGATTTTTTTTCTCCAGTGAGTTGGTACATGGTAGATATGTAATGTGTTTTTGTGAATGCACTGAAGCAGAAGGAGAGTTGAAGAGGCGCAGGCCAAATGGCCTCAGTTTCTGCCTTCCTAGAAAATGCATGCAGTGCTGAGATGACTCTCTGGTAAATGTCTTGTCAGCATGAGGGCCTGAGTTTGGATCCCCAAAACCCATATAGGCATGGTGGCCACCTATAACCCCCAAATTCATGAGGTCAGAGGCAGGGAGATGCTTGAGAAAAGCTGGTTATGGACTAGCCAAACAAGGAACTTCAGGTTCAGCTAGAGTCCTTGTGTCGATAAATAGAGCAATTGAGGGAGACACCTGTCAACCCGAGGCCTGCATACTCACATGCATGCATGCACAGGCACATGAAGAGAAATAAGCACACCAGCCACGTATAACTTTAAATGGTAGCAAATGTTCAAATCTGTTTTGAAACAAGGTCTACATAGCTCTGGCTGCCCTGGGACTTGCTACATGTACCAGGCTGGTCTCAAACTCAGAGCTGTGCCTGCCTCTGCCTCTCCTGTGCTGAGGATTAAAAGGGCATATACCAAGTTCTTTTAAAAGTCGGTCTCAAGTAGGTGAAGTAGCTCAGTTGGTTAACAGCACTGGCTGCTGTTGTAGAGCACTCATATACACAAATAAATCTTAAAAAAGAATGTTCAGTTTCAGACCAAGTACTGGAAATGGGAAGAGAGGTGCAAGAGCAAGCAGGCAGGCATGGCTGTTTGCCAACAATTCCAGCTACTAGGGAGACTGAAATAGCATAATTTGAGCTCAGTAGTTCAAGACCAGCCTGAGCAAAATAGCCAGACCCTAACCTCAAAGAAGTAGATTGCCTGATTGCACCTGCTCAGCTTAAAAAGCAAACAAACCTGTTGTACATTCACCTTTAGTACCCTACCTTGTAATGCAAAACAGCAGTGTAGCCAAGAGAATGGCAGTTTGAGAGGCCAGTGCTGTGAGCTGTATTTCCAGACCAGCACTGGCCAGCCTAGAGAGACCATTGTTGAGTAAGGGGTGTCACCACAAAGATGAGAAACTGGAGTAGGAAAAACTCTATTGAGCAGGCTCCAAGTTCAGTCCTGAGAGGTATGTACACATTTGAAATTTTCAAAGTGTCACTAGGTTTCAAAGGCACATCAAGGAAAACTGGGTTAAGACCCAGTGAGTCTTTCAGGTACTAAGGATGAGGTAGAATATAGGTGTGCATCCCTGAAGAGGCTACTGTAAAGCAGACTTGGGACATTTGGTAAATTCAGAGTCTGTCAGGCTAGACAAGCTACATACAGGTTTTCTGAGAGTACTTGGTCTTGGCTCATAACCTACATTGCCAATGGCAGAACAGGTCCATGAAAGCCGTGGCTTCTTTGATAATGTATTCCAGTGAATTAACTCAAAGTGGCTCTACTTGTAGTATGCATTTCATGACTGCTGACAACTTTTAGCCATGTAACATCTAACTGTTCATGTCTAGAATGTAATCTACACTAACTTGCTCTCTGTTTAATCCAGGCTTGTGACACCTGGGCTGTGATCCTCTAGTCATCCTGACCCCACACTTCACCACTGGGCTGAGAACAGCTCACTTCCTGAGAGGGCTCCTGTATGCACAAGCCTCTTGTATATAACTAATTTTATATTAAAACTTTTCAAACATCTCTGCTCTTGGTGTTCTGACATAGGGCGAAAGAAAAGCCCGAACTTTCCTGGAGGAGATAAAGTCAGATTTATTGTCCATCATCATGTTATACAAAAATCTACAAGTAATAAGCCCAAAGGAATAGTAAATGGAAGCGTAACAGCGATAATTTAAACTTGCTCCCCCCTCCCCATATTAGGATGACAGCCATTTCAAAGCATAATTCTGATGTCAAGGTGGCTTTTGTTCACTGGCCAAAGCTTGCCATTTAAATTAAGGCGTTCAGTCTCTGACAGTTCTACTGGCTCTTGACAAAACTTTTGAGGTCCTCAAGAAAGGTGATATATTCCTGGTGCTCCAGGGCCGTACTGAGCTCCACCAACTCATCCGCAAAGGTGTTATCCACCCCTCGGTCCGCAAGGAAATCCATTAGGTGGTCATACAAGGCCTGGGAAGAAAAAGATTTGCTAGCTTGAAAAAAGAATAGAACAAAACCAGAAGTGGGCTGGCAAGGTCCGCTGACTGTCCCATGTGGTCCAGTGCATGTGTGCAAACACGTTTTCCCTCCTGTAATGGTACTTCCTCTCCTTGAATGAGGACCCTTCTCTGCAAAGGCCAAGCACCCCCATGGCAGCCAGCACTCACCCAGTCCAGGGAATCTGTGTTGAGTGTGTAGTGTGTATCCCTCCACTCAGAGTCACCATCGGCCTGAAAGCTGACTTCCTTGACGGAGAAAATATCACTCTCGGCCTCGTCTTCGTGTCCGATCTGAGAGATACAGCAGGCAGGTGTAAGGGAAGTGCAGAGGCTCTGCAGTTCTGAACCTGTGCACCCCTCCTTCCCGTCTAGATACCAGATCTTTTCTGTGTATGCTACATGACTCAGAAGACTCCACTCCTCCACCCCTACCTACCTCATCCTCAGGATAGTGACAGTCCAGTACAAGGGTCTTCTTGCCACCCGTCTTCGTAACTTCAACCACAAAATTGGGAGTTGATGTCAGTTCCGGCTGGAGAGACAGGAATAAGTCAGTATATGCCAGTGCTGGTATGGTGCACACACCTGGACCAACGGCCTGAGGAAGTTCAGAATGTCCAAAAGCCACGGCCATTAGGTTATTATTAGCCAGTTTTTAGTCTTAGGCTGTGGATAAGGTACTCAAATGTTCCAACAGAGCACTAAACAGTTTAGCAATCACATGGGTTTAGAATGATATCTGATGTCAGGCACAGTTATTCTTCAGGGCTGTTTCTGCTCCCACACACTGCAGAGCACACATGGCTGCAGCACAGACCCTGGACCTCCTTCCTCTCTGACTGTTTTGGTACAGGACCGGAGCCTGGAACATATGGGCTCTAGCTAAGAGGCCATCCTAACCAGAAATAGCAGCAACTTCCTTTTACTGTGACCCAAGGGTTGGGCCGAGGCAGTGGATGAGGAGTTGGGTACAGGCTAGGCTAGAAGTACAACAGGGAACTCAGACTTGTCTGTACACAAGACTGACACGTGCTTAGTCAGATGGCCTGCAGATCCTGGGGCCTGCTCAGTGGTTGGCTCCTAGGCCAAGCACACTATTTCTAAAATGTCTGAATACTATCTAGACCCAGCCACGAGGGCCAGCAACTTAAAGAGAAATCTCAACTGGTCAATCTTAAAAATCTCTAAGTCTGAGCTGGCAAGATGGTTCACCCAGTAAAGGCGCTTGCTGCCAAAGCCTGATAACCTCAACCCCAGGACCCACATGGTGGAAGGATGGAACTGACTCCTACAAGCCCACACATAAGCCCCAAACATACAAATAAACATAATTTAAAGTCTTTAAGCCCTGCCCCCAGCCTTCTTATTTTGGTCACATGACTAGTGTTGACTACCCACTTGTCAACACTCTGAAACACTCCAAATGATAGTGTCTGGATACTAAGTACCCTCACTCCCCAACACAGGCAGGGGTGAGACAGTCATAGCTCTTTTGCATTAAGAGGACACAGACCAATAATAAAGCCTAAGGCCCTGCAGGGTCCACCCACAACTCCAGCTAAATAAAACTCACTCCGAACAAACTACTGCTTTACAAGTCTCAGGGGAGACACCCTTCACCTCACCATAGAGGGAGAAGAATTTTAAAAAGAGCAAACATGAAACAGTTCTTGCTTTTTTAGGCCGGAAAAAATTGGCTGGCTGCAGTGTCACTAGCTTACCTCCTGTTCTTCAGCCTTCTGCCCTTGTGAGGGCTCCTCCTCACCATCAAATGTTGGAGGGATGCTGTTGTTAATGTTGAAAGTGACAGTGATCCTAGAAAGGCAAGTAGAAACACAGTAAGGTACAATATTAGCCTAGCATAACTGGAGAGGGAGGCCTGCTACAGGAGGGCTGAAACAATGTCTCCACCTTAGCTCCCTGTACCCTGAATTAAACAGACTGGGTGTTCATTAAACACCTCCTCAAGTGTACAAAGTGCTCCAAGTTAAATGACTATAGCTGTGGATGTAGCTGCCAGGCTGGTGTCCTGGGCTCTTTCCACGAAGCTGATGGAGGTGGACAGCCCTCCGCCCCAGAAAGCCTCACACCCACTGCAGAGCAGAGTCACTTTGCACAATCACAAACTAGGAACTGAAACACCTAGTGGCTTCTTTCCCTTTTGGGGGGATTCTGGAGCTCAAATAAGCACCCTGTGCATGCTTGGTGGAAGTTCACAGCTGCGCCCTGGCCCATCTGTAATTGTAAGAATTTTTATGTTCTAAAATCAGATAAAATTCCTTTGCCTGACACCTGGAAGCTGAAGTTTCGGACTACACCCATTCTTTAGGGCCAACCAACCCAAGCAAGAGTGTACTGGGTGCTGCTCCCAACTGGGCAATGCTTGCTGCCAGGCCACTTTGCCACCACAAAGAATGGCAAGATGAACCAGAAAGCATAAACAACCTTCGACAGCCCAGACTAAGCTGAGTTCCTCCCTCCTTCCTACGTTTTTCAAGACAGGGTTTCTTTGTGTAGCCTTGGTTGTCCTGGTACTTGCAGGTAGACCAGGCTGGCTTAAACTCACAGAAATCCACCTGTCTTGGCCTCCCAGGGTGATGGAATTAAAGGCGAGCCCCACCACCCCTCAGCCTGCCTTGAGCTTTCTAATCTCCACACATACACACCTACTGGTAGGCTTCTAGGCCCCTACTGGATAAAACTGCTTTCTTGTACACTGTGCTGAAGCACCGGGGATGGATCCTGGGGCCTCACACATGCTAGAGAAGCACTCAGGAGTCCAAGTAGACTTCTCCAAGGAAGACTGTGGGAGAATGAGTAACACAAAACAGCACAAACAAGGGGTGCCAGGTGTGGTTGCACATGCCTGCAACCTCAGCACACAGGTGTCTGAAGCAGCAGGACCAAGGGTCTGAGGCTAGTCTGCACTATACAGCAGCAACAGAGACCCTGTCTCAAAAACGAATCTGTTTAGGAGAGGGGAGCTAAGCTTGGCTAAGAGCCTTCTACCTTTGTCTGATGGCCTTTCTACTCTGTAACTTCTTCCTGTTACTTAAAAGTTACATACCTTGTATTTTCAACTACTATAAACATAACTCAGATGGGAGCTCTAGTAAAAAAAAAATTTATTAGCACTATTAAACATTTAAAAAAAAAAAAATCCCAGTGCTTATATCCAGACTGGGCACAGCATCCTTCATTAATAACCCAACGGCTGTGTTTGTGGATCTGCCAGGCTTCCCTCTACATTCTCTGGAGCTGCTTCATATCTCCTTAATAACCAAGCCATAGAAGTTCGTACTCATTCAGTGAATGCGCTCTCTGGAACCTAAGAACTTTTCCACCAAGTAAATGCTTTCTTACAAGCCATTTTATCAAAGCACTGGGCTCTTCTGGGATGGCCAGGACAGGGTGCTGCAGTCAGGGACTCCTTACTGAGAATCCAGCACACAAACCCTGGGCCAGTACTTACTTTTCTCCAGCAACTTTTCGAGATAATTTAGCCTCTGTCCCGTTCACTTCCAGCTCCCAATCCCCAGACATCTTGGGAAGGGACTTATGCTTCTGGATCTTCTTTTCTTCCTTAATTTCATCAGTCAAGAATTCAACAAAGGCCTTGTCTCCTAAAAGAAAAGCCAAGATAATCCAAAAAGAGAAAAGCCCGTTGTTTTAACCGATAGACCCAGACTGCATCTAATCTATTCTTACGGCTGTTCTAAGTAAGACTCTAACCCAAATCACGCCTTAAAACGCCCGCTCCCCAGTCTACAAAGGATATATTTACTGAGCTGAACTGGTATTTCTCATCACGAGATGGTTATTTCTCATCATGGACTCATTGCTAATACTTCATGTATAAAACAAAAGAATTTCCAACTATCCTCTTCCACATCCCAAAAGACATAACCAACAACCACACTTTGAAACCACGACCCTACGGACTTTGCTAAGCCACATTTCCAAGACACGAGAAGGGGAGTCTGCGATCACGAGGGTCTGTTCCAAGCTGGATCCCCGCACTCCGAGTAGGGTGTGCGAACCTTACCTTCCGTGTGCAGAGCGCCACAGCCGCACGCGCAGGGAACCGGGGGCTGCAGGAGGCCAGAGCGCCGAGCGGAGCCGGCTCGAACGCTGAGCAAACCGAAGGGCCGGAGGCATGGCCGGGGCGAGGGCTGCAGTAGATGCCGGAGCGGCGGGGTCGGGATAGGGGCTCGGAGGCCCGTGGCGGCGGCGCCTAGGGCGCGGGGTACGCAGCGCAGCAGAGGGAGCATCGCGGGGCAGACACGTGCAGAGGGAAGGACGACCGGGCCAAGACACCGTGTGACCTCGCGCGCCGCCGGAAGCCCCGCCCTCCCCCGGGAAGCGCTTTCCACGCTAGAGGACTGCAGGCACCGGACGGGACCGCGCCCTCTGTTGGGAGCCGCCAGTGCAGCTCCGGAGGCCTTGACTCAGCTGTGTTCCACCTCGCTGCTCGTTCTCCCCAATTCACCTGCTTTTCTCAACCCATGCCAAGCTTTGTTACTTCGTGGAATACGCTGTTTTCACCCCAACTCACGCCAAACCATATATTCAAAGATCACTTAACGGTCTTCTGAAACCGCCCAGCTCCAGGCTGACCTGCATGAAGCTGCTGTGGAGTGGGTGGGCAACCTGGCCTCACATTAGACCCAGAATCCCAAGAACAGGATGAAGGCTTTATGTTGGAAAGCTCTGCACCTTCTAACAACTCATAGAGCAGTTTTAATGAACCATCGTTTTCCTGGGAGCAGGAATACATGGCTTACATCATCACATTTAGGTTAAGAATCAAGGATAATAGGCTGGAGATATGGCTCAGTGGTTAAGAGCATTGTTGCTCTTGCAGAAGACTAGCGTTCTATTTCCAACATCCTCATGCCTGCTCACAACCATCTAACTCCAGTTCCAGGGCAGCAGACACGTACACCAGGCACGACTGTGGTGCAGACATTCAGGCAAAACACTCAAAGGCATTAAAAAAAAAACCAAAACAAACAAAAAACCAACCATCAACCCCAAAACAAAACGAAAACCTACCAACCAAATCTCTCCCTCCCTCCCTCCTTCTCTCTCTCTCTCTCTCACACACACACATACACACACACACACACACAAACAAAACAACAAAAAACTCTGCTCAAGCATTATAATCCCAGCACCTGGGATACTAGAGGCAAACAACTGAATTTAAGGCCAGCCTGGTCTACACAGCAGGTTTCAGAACAGCCAGGGTTGCATTAAAAAACCTTCTCTCAAACAAACAAACAAACAAAAAACAAAAGTAAATGTTGGATACCAAGTCTTACCGAATGAATGGCCATAAGACTAATCTTTAATATTCTAAACAGCATAAGGGTAAGGAGGCCCAACAAAAGAGGCCACAGATCATATACAAGATTCAATTTTTACGGATTTGATAGTCAAAAGCAATTTTTGAGCATTATATACAAGAACTGTTCTTTTATGCTTGAGATCAGACAGAACAGAGCACAAGTCCAAATCCACTTGATATTTTTCTACACTACAGCACTGATATAAAATTGTTTCCCCACATGTATAGTCTAGTTTATGTGCTCAAGGAATGGCATCTTAGATGCATGGCCACAGTTCCAAACAGATCCTGGTAGCTAGAGTACATTTGTGTCACAGTAAATATTTTGCTCTGTTTTGGTATCTTGTTACAAGAGATGCAAAGGTTCTCACAGGGGACCAGGTAATGAAACTCTTGTCTTGGGTGTGGCAGGCCACGGTTACAGAGAAGATAAAACACCTGCAGCATGCTGGGCTGTTGTGGAAGTTTATCTGCTTGTTGGAGGCTATTCTGTCCAGGCTGGAGTCTTCAGGTTGGAGAGAGTTTGCCAACTGGAAAAGGAGCTCAGGTTGTACTGCAGTAAAATCACAAAGCATTTCACTTCTTAAGAAAGCTTGAAGAGTGCTGTCCCCTCGGCTTAAGATAAGCATGAACTTCTGAGTAGTGATCTATGGAGTCAGAAGGGGGCTCCCACCTCACGTAATCCCTGAGCAGCTGTGTTGAAAAGTAATTTTTAAAAAAGCTTAATAAAAAACTAAATACTCTATTAAAATTCTCCCACAATGTTAAGAGTGATAAACGTAGTGTTTCTGTACAGAAACATTAGGTACTTAGAAACTTCGCCCATCACTCCCTTTTCTGGGAAGTCCCAGTCCTCTCTCTAGCAGTCCCTCCAGGTTACCGTCCTAGGCCTCACTCGAGCCAGTCACTGCAAGCAACATTTCCCTTGACCCAGAAAACACTTTAGTTTACTTTGGAACAGAAACTGTTCACTGCTGAGGAATATATTGTCTCCTCTTTGTTTTCTTTAGCATAATGAATGTTCTTTTAAAAATACAAAAGTTCCTCTTACCAAGCAGAGGCTAAATAAACCTTGCATAAATACAAAAAATACACTTAAAAAGAAAGCACATTCTGGAGAGCATTTCAGAAAGTTGCTAATGTGACCATTTTATCAAAATAGTCACAAGTACCCAGACGACCCTAAGCACTGACTAAAAGCTTGAGTACCCTCAGCTAGGGTTATAATAAAGCCCGCCCAGACTCAACACACAGCTGTGGACCAATGAGATCCTGGCAATGCAAGTGCCCAGTCAGACTATGCTCCCTGGAAAGAGCTTGTTGGACTCAAAGAAACTGTCCACTGTCTTCGAAGTGCCTTGAAGACAGTTTGACCGGTTGCTTATAAACAATACAATTTATCGTATAAATGAGAAAATCCTAGTAGTACAGATGTGTTTGGATTAATTAAGCACTATAAAAGAGCTAAAATTCCCCCCCCCCCATTCTCTGTGAAAGTGTGCTTCCTCCCTTCTTTCACTTAGATACAAGGCCTAGCCAGGCTGGCCTAGAACTTGCAGCCCTCCCAGCTCAGCTGGGATTGATTATAGGTATGTCCTACCAAGTCGGAGAATGTCTGCTCCTAATGAGCAGCTAAGATGAATCTTTTCCAATTGGGAAAAGGATGCAGAAGCTTCTCTAACCCCTCTAACAAATGCAGATGAAAGGTTTGAGAGTGGTGACTGGTTAGGAAGCAGCAAAGCTAACTGTCCCCAGGTCTCCACAAAGAAGACAGACTGCTGAAAATTACTAACATCAAAAAGACAAAGATTAGCCAGGTGGTGGTGCGCGCCTTTAATCCCAGCACTTGAGAGGAAAAGGCAGGCTGATCTCTGGGTTTGAGGTCAGTGTGGTCTATAGAGTTTGGGACAGGCAGGGCTACACAAACAAACCCTGTGGCTCAAGTGGTTTAACCCTTAAGAAAAAAACAAACAAGCAACGAACCCAAACTAAGACTAGGCGTAAGAGAAAGGACAAACTGATACTCTGCTTCTGAGCCACTGAGCACTTGTCTCCTTCCTTCTTCCCATCTAGCGGCTCTGACTTGAGCAGAAACTTGAAATAGGTGTGACTCTTCCCTTATGTGCACACATTTGTAGGTGCTCAGTTAAAGAGAAAATTACCACAGGGCTTCAGAAGGCCACTGCACTAAAAAGTTGGCTTCCTAGTTTCAGGAAACCTGCTAGTCTCCTGAAAGCATTGTTGGGGACATGCAACCACAGAGGCACCGGGGACAAACCAAGGAACTCCCTGTTGGTCTCTGTTTGGAGATGGACAAGACAATGTGCTACATACACCCTGAGCCATTAAGGGTCAACAGGTCAGAATATACCTTACTCTGGAACTGTCTGTGGGAGTCAATTTTTCCATTTTCTATTTAAAAGACATACAGGTAGACATTAAAGTAGAAGTGAGGGCTGGAATTTGGCTCAGAGGCAAAGTGTTTTGCATAGCATGCATGAGGCCCTGGGATCCACAGGAGAGGGAGTAAGAAGGAGAGAGAAACATTTCAACAAATTGGATCTGTAGTCTCCTATGGCACCTTCTCCCAATCAAGGCTCAAGGGACCGTGTTGTACCTAATTAGTATCACAAAGCACAATGGCTTACAAGTCACTGTCTTATCTTGTACCAGGCAAATCTCTGTGTAACATTCTGTTCATTTTCTCTAAACATCATTACTCTGAATTTGCCCTCTCTGGCATATGAGGAAATTGAGGCTCAGAAGTTAATTCAGTCACCCAAAACTGCCTAGTCAAACCTGAAGCACAATCCTCAGTTTTCATGGTCTAAGTATGATCATGTCTGTATGGTTGAGTCTGAGAAGTTTCATCAATACTTTTAAGCCTTGAAGTCTGAAAGTCTGGCTGCAAGCTTCTGAGTCTGTTTGGAAGACAGCTGTGATCTAAGTTCCAGGCCCAGCCGTGCTGGCAGCATCCTGGGATGGCTCAGTTTCTGGCTGTTCTCAGCTTCCTCCTGAAGTAGTCAGGAGCAGCCTCATAGAGCCACTCGGCATCCACGACACAGAGGTCACGCATGTAGCATTTGTTGGTGTAGAGCAGTGATGTGTATACCACGCAGGCAGGCTTGCAGTGGAAGAGGACAGATGACGGGTGGATGGCCACTGGCTGATGTGTGTCTGTGGTGGCATAGGTGCCATCTGGCTGGAGTTCAGCAGTACTCATAAAGAGGCTATGAGCCAGGCAACGGCGAACACTCTCCATGTCCCCTCGAGATGACACGACTGGCATTGACATCTGGTTTAGAAGACAGGAAAGACCTCAAACATTAACTCTCCCCAGCACTGCACACTGCACCCAACACAAAGTGAAATTTTGATTGGCACCCGAAGGTGTCACTTCAAACGCCTTAGGCAGCAGCTCAGGTAAAGGATGAGGACTTGGATAAGGTAGGACAGACTGAAATAAAAACTAACAAAACAGGAAAATGTAAGCCTAGGAAAGGTGGGAATGGGAGAGAGACATCTACATAGGCCACACACCAGACACAGGTTGGGAGTGTCGAGTAGCAATTTCCTCTGAGAGAAAACCACCCAGCTGATGCCACTGGGTGTGTTAACCCATGGAGCCACTCACCTGCCATGAGGCTCACTGACAGAGTCTCTATCACACCCACTACTGCAGCCCTCCCCCAGGCAGTTGAAGACTTGGGATTCAAAAGCATAGAGACTGAGCCTCCTGGAGACCACAGTGCAGAGGCTGCCTTCCCCCTTCTCACACATACTCCAGACAAGATCTCTCAATAGAAAAGCAGCCATCCTTGGGCGTATGAACTAGGGAGTCTGGAGGGCAGAGGTTGCCTATCCCTCCTCACAACAAACTCCACACAAACTTTCTAGCTAGAAAAGCAGCCATTCTGGGTGTATGAACGAGGGAGTCCCTGCAGGGTGGAGAAGCTACTGGGCCCAGACACCGAAAAGCTGAGTGCAGCTGGCAGAGGCATCTGGAACATGGAAAAAGGAGAGCCACGAATGTGAAGAAAGCTTCAGCAGACATGGGACACTTGTTCAGTACAGGCTTGCCACAGCACAAACCAAGGGAAAAGTCAGGGGCAGGCATTCCTTTCTCCTTACCCCACACATAGGCAGCCTCCAAGTTTCAATTACTCAGTTAAGTTATTACATACATAAGACCCTGGTTTAAAAACCATTCCCCTGGTGTTTTCCAATTGTTCATTTTACCTTTTAGTAGTCTTTCTTTCTCCTCCACCCCTCCCCTTTGTTTTTTACAGACAAGGTTTCTTTGTGTAGCCCTGGATGGCCTAGAACTAGTTTGGTAGACCAGGCTGCCTTGAATTCAAGAGATGTTCCTGCCTCTGCATCCCAAATGCTGGGATTAAAGGCATGCACCACATGTGTTTTTTTTTAAATCAGAAAATAGTTATAAAGTTTCTAAAACTGCCGGGCAGCGGCGGCGCCCACGCCTTTAATCCCAGCACTTGGGAGGCAGAGGCCGGTGGATTTCTGAGTTAGAGGCCAGCCTGGTCTACAGAGCGAGTTCCAGGTCAGCCAGGGCTACACAGAGAAACCCTATCTCGAGGAAAATAAATAAATAAAGTTTCTAAAACTTATACAGGAGGTCCAGGGTTCCATGCCCAGCACCATCCCCATAAAAGGAATGCGTAAGTCTCCGATACAATGTAAACTGTGTGAAAGACAAGCTAATTGGCTCAGCAGGAGAGCATTGCCTAGTGGGTTCAATCAACAGTATTAGGGTGGGATGGGAATTGAGGATGGGGAGGAAAAAAAACCCCAAACCACCATGGATTTCTATGAATAAACCATAATTGTGTGAGAGAGAAGCAGAATTATGAGTAACTTTTATATTCTTGTGTATTTAAAGTTTTTCTACAACTAGATTTTTTTTCAGACCAATGGTGACAATTCAAGATCCCCACAATAAAATAAAAACGTTTCCTTGAATGGGAGGTACTACCTTTAAGCAGATTTCCCTCAGCTGTGCTCTGACTTCAGCTACTAGCAGCATATTCTTGCTGTTGACAAAATTCTCTTTGCACCAGTCCTGAATAGAAAAAAAAGGAGATATCTTAATCCTTTCATTTCTATGCAGAGGAAACATGCACATACCAAAACCTGGATGGCACAGCTGAATTCCGAGGGCTCTACAGGTGTCAAAAGGAATACAGGAACATACCTTTATACTGAAAAGTATAAACTAGAAGAAATATGAATTATTTAAACTAAAATAAAACAGATTCCTGTCTTAGGGTCATCATGAAAAAGCTATGGGCTGGGATGCATGAACCACTGTACCCATAAAGGACACATACCTCTAGAACGTTATGGAAGACCAGTGAGAAAAAGACCAAGAAACTGGAAAGAAATGGACAAGACACAAAATGCCTAATAGATTTATGTAAGGATGCTTGTCAGAACAATGCAAACAGATCACACAAGTGATTTCAACTAACACCAGGAGGGACAGTGGAGAAGGAGATTCTCCCACACTCCGGGAGGGACTGATGGCCTGGCAACTGCGTGCTAGCTAGGTGAAGTTGAGCCACAGAGCACAGACCAACAAGTTTATGCTCACTTGTTGGCCATGCAGATGAGCACAAGGAGAACCAAGCAAGAGACACTGTGGTGATGGAAACAGATGCAGCTGAAAGAGTAGACTGTGGATGAAGGTAAAGCTAATGCTTCCTTTTCTGTTTGTTTTGAGACAGTCTTACGATGTAATGTAGTCAACCAACTGGAGCCAACCAAGCCCTGTTGAAAGCATGTCCTTAGTGCTGGGTGTGTGCCACATCCCTGTCTGGTCTAGCACTTGGAAGGCTGAAGATCACAAGTCTGAGGTCAACTTGGGTTGCATACATAAACAAGACCCTGCTTAAAAGGCAAAAGGATGGCATCCTGTTGATGAGACAGACACAGACACAGACACACACACACACTCTCTCTCTCTCTCTCTCTCTCTCTCTCTCTCTCTCTAAAGGCAGAGCAGTCCAATAAGGAAGGACTCAGAACGTTTTACTGCATCGGCACCTTTTTTATTCATTTAAATATAAATTGAGGGCCAGCGAGATGGCTCAGCTAGTAAAGATGCTTGTTGCCAAATCTGAACACCCGAATTTAAACCCCATGCACCCATACCATGGAAGGACAGAACCAACTCCTACAAGTTGTCCTCTGATCCCTGTAGGTGCCATGAGCACATCTGTATGTGTGCACACACCCATGCACACTTTAACACACACACACAGTGTAAACATAAACAAAAGTAAATATAGCAAAGTTAACAAATGCTAAATGCTAAAACTGTAGGGCACTTTTTTTTTATAAGGCACAATTATAGATTATTAACACAGAACATACTCCTATTTTCCATTTTAGTATAAGGAACTGAAATGTCTTATAAAAAGCCAGTATACAATTTGAGCAGGTAGGCAAGAAAACCCTCTTGTACAGCTTGAGTATTCTCCAAAGCGTCAGTGACTCCCTACTGCACAACAGTCAGTGGAAACTTAGTTCAACTCTGACGCTTGTGGGCCAGTAAGACGGTTTTGTGGATAAGGTGCATGCCACCAAGCCCGATGGCCCAAGCCCGATGGCCCGATTTCATGCCCTGGAACACACATGGTAGAAAGCAAGAAGGGACATTGTCCCCTGACCTCCATACACATGCTTCCTCCTCCCTCAGAGGTTTAATCTTAGCATTTCAGGCAGATCTTTGAGTTTGAGTCTACATATTTGTAGCTTGGTCTACATAGTGAATTCACGACAGCCAGAGCCAAGCTGGGTGGTAGATCTCTGAGAGTTTGAGGCCAGCTTGGTTTACAAAGAAGACAGCCATGGCTACACAGAGAAACCCCGTGTCACCAAATCAAACCAACCTAACCCAACCTCCCTTCAAATAAATAGTTAGGGATAGTAGCAAACGCCTTTAATCTTAACAGTTGATAGGAATAAGCGGGCATACACAGGGAATTCAGCCTGTACAGGAAATTCCATGCCTCAGAGTTACATAGTGAGAACCTGTTTCAAAAACAAAACAAATTTTAAACTTTGGAGCTGGAAAGACAGATCAAGGATTAACTGCTCACTCTTCCAGAGGACCAGGCCCAACTTCTAGAGCTCATATAGTAACTTACAACCATCCCTGGGAATCTGACACCTTCTTCTGGCCTCCACAAGAACAGCACGTGGTGCCTAGATACTCAAAAAGGCAAACACACACACACACACACACACACGCATGCACGCACACACACACCAATTTTAAAATGACATCTGGAAAATGACTAGGTTTAAATAATGCCAAAAGATAGAGCCCCATGACTGAATCCCCATCAGTCCCTAATCAGCAGAAGAGGAAGAGCCCAGACACACAGATACACACACTGCATTTCTCTTGCTGTGTGAGGTTCTGTTCTATCTTGAAACATCAGATAAGACCTCTGAGTCTTACCAGTCTAGAACGAGAAACAAAAGAAATCTCTTTTCTTTATAAAATGGCCTTCCTCAAGCATTTCCTTACAGTAATGAAAAATGGGCTGGAGCTGGGCATACGGGCATTTGCCTTTAATCAAAGTACTGGGGAGGCAGGGGCAGGTGGGTATCTGCTCATTCAAGGCCAGCCTCCAGGCCAGCCAGGGACAGTCCTTGTACCCTTCCCCCCCCCAAATAGGGATCATTCTAGTGGCTAACATAGTCTTTAATTATTCAACTAACCTGTCCATAGAGTCTATAAACACAAGCAGAACAAACACCTGAAGTAACATTTCTAGGGATGTCCCAGCACGTACACATCTGTGTGTATGTGGTGTGTGTGTGGCAGAGAGAGAGAGCAAGAGCGAGAGCGAGAGAGAGAGAGAGAGAGAGAGAGAGAGACTCTTTAAGGTGATTTGCCAAAAAAAAGATGTACTTAGAAGCACTTGGACGAAAGCATGAGAGAGGCTCACCTTATTCCCACCCATGCTTTTGAAGGTCCGATAGATAGTGAGCAGGGTGATGTGATCCCCTTCACTGGATGTGAATTTCTTCCGGACACTCTGCACCTCATCTCTCCGGGCAGGAGGGTTGTAAAGGACACTGTCCACAGACAGCAGGGAGACTATGGTCAGAATCTCTTCTGTACAGTGGAATTTGGAGGACAGGAGGATAGTCTGGAAAGTCAAATTTAAAATGCACGTGTCAAGTTTCCTACC
>JADRCH010013554.1:0-31377 GCA_019843965.1 Rhynchomys soricoides
TCTGGCTGGCATGGTACACATGGAGGTCAGAGCAATTTTGAGTACTCCTACTTCCCCCTTCCCCCTTTGCTCCGGTTCTAAGGATGGAGTTCAAAAGCTGTTAGGCTTGCAAGACAGCGGCTTAACCTGCCGGCCCATTGCACTGGCCCAATAAGTTTTATTTTACCGTTACTGTTCTAGTTCTAGGAATTTACAGATTATACGGGTTAGGGTTTTTGTTGTTTGCTTTAAGAAAAGTTTGGAAAATTGGTGTGAGCTGTGAAGTTTTGAGAAAGAAATTTTATAGTAAAACAGCTGCAGAGGCTCTTGGCCCTGTCCTGCAGCATCATTTTTTTTTTCCTTTGGTTTATATTAGATATTCTCGACTGGGTAGCACGTGGGCATATGCCTTTCTTTCTAGGGATAGGCTGAAAGTGCCCACTGCAGCTGCCTGAAAGCATGTACCTGTTAACATGTGAACGGAGCTCCCTTAGAGAAGTGTTACCGTATGAGCGGGCCAGGGAAAGGACCCTGCCTTTATAACTGGAAAGGAAAAAAGAATTTGAAGTCGTATCTTCTCTAATGCGGCGCTTAGGTCAGTTGTCTGTCAGTCTTTGTTTTAAAATGGAACATTGCCGTACATATTATAGAAGCTGCTTGACAGATTCGATTATGATGACGAGCCAGAAGCTGCGGAAGACTCAAAGAAAGAGGATGCTGTTGCCATTACCACCGCGGCCCTTGCCACGGCTGCGCCTCCTGCGCCCACTGCAGCCACCCCTGCTGTTGCTCCTGCTGTGCCTGTACCCTCTGCTACCTCTCCTCCTCCTCCACAGGCGCCATTGTGAGTTCTTCTTAATGCCTCCATAGTTGGTAACAGTTACAAAGCATAATCTAAGCAACAATTAGGATTAAAAACACATTTCAGTGCAGTCTTTGTTTTATAAAATTAAAGAAATTCCTATTGGGAATAGTGTCCTTATCAGAGTTAGAATTTTTAAATGTGGCTTTTATGTTGTACTAAGTTTGCTGATTGCTTCTTACTCCAGAGTGACATTCTACAATATAAATGTGACTTAGGGCATTAAGTGCTTTGAATGACTAATGAAAGCGCTCACCTCATTTTAGTGGGTACCCTGGAGATGGCATGCAGCAGCCAGCATACTCACAGCATCAAAATATGGACCAGTTTCAACAACGAATGATGCCGATACAGCAGGATACGATGCACCATCAGGTACGGGTACTTGTGTTGTACTGACCTTTTTGTACTTCTGAGCACGGCTCAGAATTTGCTGAGGAGACTGCAGCTCCCATGAGGGCTGTGGAGTGGCAACCATCTTGAGTTGCTTTTGATTTTTAATTACAAGTTTATAAACATGACATCTTTATCTAATAATAATAGGTGTTTTTTTAGTTAAAATAATTTGTTGACATTGACCTTCTAAAGAGTCTTCCTAGTCACACAGTTCTTTCCTTTGCTCTTTCCTGCATGCTGTGATGATTGGATGCTGTAGAGAGCTTTCCATTCCTAGTGTGGGTTGTGTTGTAGTTTAGAGTGTGCACACAAGCACGTGTAGTTACAGGAAATGCTGTAGGTTGTTCACTTTGCTAAACTTGCCCCTCACCTCTGTTACAATCATTGTAGATGGTCTGTGGGAATTTGTTTGGTTTTTAACACTACAGTTATTTTAATGTGCAACCAGTCTTGGGAAAACCTCCTTTGTGTCCAGATGAACCTTAGTCTTGTCTGTGTTTACCTTCTCTATGTTGTTTGCAGATCATTCTTTCATTTGGTAGCATGTAACTGGTAATGATGATTTTTAATGACCTGCTAAAGAAACCTGTTTAAATATGAAGACAATTTAAGAACATACTGCCAGGTGTTTATTAGACACATAATGCCGACAGTTTCTGAATGCTTATAAATCATAGCAAACAAAATTTTTTTCAAGAAATCAAAAAACCACTTCTTAAAGCCATTTTCCTTGTAAAAAGCTTGATGGCTGTTAACAAGGTGAAGGAGGACCATTTGCAGTCAAGCTCCTCCTTGGCTACGGCTAGCCTGTCATTGTCACCTTGTGTACGTGCAACTGTTCCTTAAATCCCTGCTCAGACTTCTGACTTATGAAGCATGTCATACTTGAATATATAATGATGGTTTAGAAAAAAGTTACACATAGAGAAACTGGGTAGCTTTTCTCAATTAAGATGTATTGAAGTTTTTCAAAACTATTTTTTGTTGCTGGTACTTAATAGATTTAACTCTTCTTTAAAATGGAAGGTTTCACTTCCTCCTAACGGACAGATGCCAGGATTTGGGCTTCTCTCTGCACCACCTCCATTTCCTCCCATGCCTCAACCTGGGATGCCTCAGCCTGCGATCCCACAGCCTGGGATGCCTCAACCTGCCATGGTACAGCCTGGGATGCCTCAGCCTGCAATCCCACAGCCTTCGATGGCACAGCCTGGGATGCCTCAGCCTGCCATGGCACAGCCTGGGATGCCACCGCCTGGGATGCCTCAGCCTGGGATTCCTCCAACTCCTCCAGTACAGCCAACTTTCCAACCAACTTTTCAACCACAAAATGAGCCCCATTCACAAAAGCCACATCAGCAGGTAATAGTTTCTTAGGTTGATTTACACACTTTCTTTGTTGTTTTTTTGTTTGCTGCGTGACAAAGATGTTTGGACACTCCTTAACTCTATCCTGGGCACTCCAGGGGTTTAGTGTGGGGTCCATAGGACAGCATGATCAAGTGTGGGAAGTGAGTTAGAGGAAAGAAAAGGTTCAACCAGTGCCTGGCTTACAGTGTTCGCTGGTGTTTTCTTAAATGCTATGTGATTTATACAAAGTAACTTCCACAAGCAGGGAACTTTCCCCTTAATTTGCAAACACTGTAAAGGTTTTGTTTTTCGTTAATGGTGGCAAGTAATCATTTGACCCAATAACAGAAAATCAGTATGTACATGTATATCTTATGGTTTCTAAATTTCTGATTTTTTTCTTTTTTTTTTTTTCTTTTTGAAAGGAAATGGAAGTAGAGCAACCTTGTGTTACAGAGATTAAGCGGCATGTGCCGGAGAGCAGAAAATCGAGATCCAGGTCAGCATCCAGGTAACTTACAGGATGAGCTATGGCTCTGTGATCTGAGGAGACTGGAAAACCTCATTACACTGCTGCTGCTGCTGCTTCTTGTTGTTGTTGTTGTTGTAGTTGTTGTGAGATAGGGTCTTACTATAGCCCTAACTGGCAAGGTACTCAGTGTGTACACGTGGCTAGCCTTGAGTTCAGAGCAGTCCGCCTCTCCCTGCCTTCTGGGTGCTGGGATGAAAGGGACGACAACCATGCCCAGCTTTTGGTTTTTCTGATATTCAAAATGTTAACATTAACAGTTGGTACATATGGAGAAGGTATTGAAAGTAAGACTGATTTTTATTTTGTTTTTTAATCAAGTGTGGGTTGTAGCTAAGTCAGAGTGCTTGCCTCATGTGCCTAAGACCCTGGACTCAATCATGAGCACTGCTTGAACTAGGTCTGGTATTGCACGCCTATAACCCCAGCACTGGGGCATCAGAGGTGTAAGACCAGCTTGATATACGTGAGACCCTGCCTTGAGAAGAATGAAAAAAAGAAAAGCCGAGCAAAATTGTGTTCAAATCTAAGTCACTTTACTCACATTTTGTTTGGATGGCTTGGTACCCGTGTGTGGGTGTGGGTGTGGTGTCCAGGAGTTGTAAGTTCTGCGCTGACAACAGAAGTGGAAATAGCATATTGAAGTCACAGTTTACTGTGTTCTTCAAAGAAGAAAGGGATAGGAGCACAACAGTGTTGCCGGCCCTGAGCATGGACTCTTAGACCACGGAGATGGGATTGTGGGTAGTGTGAGATGCTAAACAGAGAAGACAGTTACAGGCTCTCGGCCTTACTTGTTTTGTTTAAAGTATACCCTTGCATTCCCTCTTTCTGAGTTCTTGCAGATCCAGATGTTCACTCATGTACTTGTGGTTTTTCTTGAACTTAATATGTGCACCTTTCTTTCTCTGTGTGTCATCCGTCTCCTTATTGGAAATGTATTAGGTCTCCAAAAAGGAGAAGATCTAGGTCTGGCTCTAGGTCTCGGAGATCCCGCCACCGTCGGTCTCGGTCTCGGTCCAGGGATAGGCGCCGGCACTCACCTCGCTCTCGCTCTCAAGAAAGACGGGATCGAGAAAAAGAGAGGGAGCGGCGGCAGAAAGGCCTCCCTCAGATCAAGTCAGAGACTGTGAGTGGTAAGTAGTGAACCTGCCTTCATACTCATTCACTCTTCTTTTCACCTTGTGAGTTTAAGATATTTTATGACTGTTAGCAAAGCAGTAATTGACATGTCATCATCGTGGTTGGGTTTTATTCTGAATAGGGCTTCTGTATTATGTCTGACTTACCTACTGCACGGTCTTTCTAGTGCTTCTGCACACTGGAGGTGTGCCTTTCCACTGACACAACTATTTCCCTCCTTGATGAAGGTTCAATAGTTTATAGACTGTGTTAGCTTGGTTGTCATTCTTAGAACATATATAGTGGGCTTATTCTTGCTGTAAATCATTAACTATTACAGTTTAAATCATAATAGTGACCAGTAGGTGTTTAAAATGGGGCTCACGCATAGGAGATACCATGCAAAGAAACTATGCACTGAAACTAGAAACGGGTAGCTGCTCGTTAGGGCTTGGTTGTTTGTTAAGAGACTTAGGTTCCAGCCTTGTTCTGTTCTTGCTGGCAAATAGTCACTGCTGTTAGGGCCTGAGGCTTCATGGGCATTGTTAGGTCTGTTACAGGGAGACTACTGCTTTTCCTATTTTGGTGTCCTGGTGTAATTTCTAAATACCTACTTTTTTAAACTTTTAAATGTATATGCTTTACGTTTGTTTGTTGTTGTGATGCGGTGTAGTCATGACACTTACTAATGTAATAATGTATAATGTATAATGCTGCTGGGTGACCACGGGTTTACTTTCAGTTTGCAGTACCACACTGTGGGTGGGGCAGCTGGACAAAAGGACTACTCAGCAGGATGTTGCCAGTCTCTTAGAAGAGTTTGGTCCAATTGAATCAATTAATGTGAGTACTTATTGCCCTTAAGGGTGCTAACTAAGCAAGATGTGCTCGGTTGATCTTGAGACTGAGGCCTTGAGCTCTCAGGTGCAGGTTCCCATAACATTCCTGCAGTAGATGTTTCTCGGACAGCAGTGTTTACGTTAAAAATACCTTTCTAAGAAAGTAACACAATTTGCACCAAGGTTTAATTAAGACTAAACTTGAATTGCCAACATTTAATAACCCCACAGTTCTTAGCTGTTGCGATGGTAGTACTGGGGGCTGAAACGTTGTGCATGCTCACAGTGCTTGGACTGCAAAGCACTGATGAGAAGGGCCTGGCTGGGGCTCAATAGTCTGACCTGTTCTTTGATTTTGTTAGATGATTCCTCCCAGGGGCTGTGCCTATATCGTTATGGTTCATAGGCAAGATGCGTACCGTGCCCTGCAGAAACTGAGCCGAGGAAACTATAAAGTGAACCAGAAATCCATAAAGGTACATTTTTATCTTTTATAAAAGGGTTTAATGTATAAATAGATTGTTGTTGAGGGGTTTTCTTTTCAACTATAATTTTGCTCCTTGAGAATGGCTTGAGGCATAAAAGCTACCTCCTTAAAAAAATGATATAACAGTAACGTTAGTTTATGTAACAAGTTTCTTAGGGTTTTTTTTTTGGTTTGGTTTGATTTTTTTTTTTATGTAGTGTGTTCTTGGGAAGCTTTTCTTCTTCTCCAGCGGCTTCAGATCATACTTCCTCCTTTAACTCTCCTTGCCCCCCCCCCCCCCCCCCCATGCACAGGAGACATCACTCCCTCCTTAACTCTCCGTGTTTCCCCCTGATGCACAGGAGACATCACTCCCTCCTCAAAATCAGAAGCCAGAGCACACGCAGAAAGTCACTATGACAAAAATGCCCAAAGCAGCTGGAGATCAAAACGTCTTACTACACACACACACACACACACACACAACGAGTTTGTTTTGAGTCAGCCATGCACTGCTGGGCATGGGGCCTCTTTGAGGGTAATAAACCCAGTGAGGCTCCACTGGGGAAAAGCTAATGTTTCTTTTGCAAGCCGATGTCAATTTGAATAACTTGTTGGTTAGAGATAGGAACCTGTACTGGCTTCGCTATGTCAGAGCTGGCGCCTTATCTGGCCTGAACCTGTGTAGGACCTGTGGAAGCCGCCATGCCTCTGATCTTCTAGGTGTATCAGTACAACAGTTGGAGTTACCCAGGCCCTCTGGCTCTTAACATTTGTCTGCCTTCTCGTGCACATAGTTCCCCAGCCCCCGAGGGGAGGGTTTGATGAAGGTAGCACACTTAGGACACTGGGTTTCTGTTATCCCTATCAACTGCAAGAAAACTTCCCTGCTGATGGCTAGGGCAGATGCTGACGTGTGGGTCTAGCAGAATGTCAGAGGAGTCAGTTTATTGCTAAGCTAACATAGCTTTTTGTTTTGTGTTTTGTTTTGAGACAGGGTTACTTTGTGTAGCCCTAGCTGTCCTGGAACTTTGTCTGTAGACAAGACCAGCCTCAAACTCAGAGATCTGCCTGTTTCTGCCTCTTCTGAGTACTGAGATTAAAGGTGGCACCACCACCACCCAGCTAACATAAAAATCTTATTGCTACGATTTATTTTTTAAAATAAAGTGGTAAGAACTTAGCCAGGGCTCTTCTGTAGGCACTGTACTGCCAACCACTCTATTTCTTATATTCTTACTTAGAAACCAGTCTCACACAGCCCATGCTGGCTTTGAACTCCTGACCTTCCTCCAGAGTACTGGGACTGCAGCATGCAGTGCCACATCTGTCCAGCTCTAATTGGTGCTTTGAAGATGTTTTCTAGTAAAATATTTCTCATATAAAAATGTGGGTATTCCACAACTTAAGGTTTACCACCCCTTAGAATTAACTGAAAAAAATTATCAACAAAGGTAAGAAAATTAGAAGCTCACAGACAGCCACCCTCTCAGGAGTCAGATTCAGTGCTGCTGCAGTTACTGCTTGCTTCTACTCTAATGTAGACTGCAAAAAGATGTTGCCCTATCTGTAGACTCTGAAAAGTGGTATCCAGTGTGTTGGGTTTCTTCCTGATCAAAACTCGTTCTCTCTGCTGTGTGCTGGCTGTGGTGAATGGAGGAATTTCCGTCCTGAGACAGAGTGGGAAGACAGCAGAACCATTCGTCTGATAGAGGAGACTCTTAAGTACTATCCAGGGACAGCTGGTTCAGGCTGCCCCTGGCTGCCCTGTTCAGATGGGTAGAATGATGGGAAGTAGTAAACTGGAGTTTATGACCTTTTCCCTTTCGGTGTGTATTTTCACCAATTGTAGATGGCCTGGGCCTTAAACAAAGGAATAAAGGCGGATTACAAACAGTATTGGGATGTCGAACTTGGTGTCACTTACATTCCGTGGGACAAAGTCAAAGCTGAGGAGCTGGAGAGTTTCTGTGAAGGAGGCATGTTGGACAGTGACACACTTAACCCAGGTAAGCAGACCCGTTGCTAACAGGTCGTGGTCATGTGACAAATCAATGTAAGTTTGTGCTTTGCTTAAGTCCCAGTCAGGAGACTGCCTCTAGAAGACACTGTGATCTTTCTCTGTATAACATGGTTAGTGGAGAAGCCCAGACACTGTAGATATCGTGAGGCTCGGGGTTAGGTGAACCTTGCACTGAAAACAGACTACTTAGTCCTCATTACGCATCACTGGGACAAGCTGAGCCGTGCACGGTGCTCCCAGATGAGAACACTTTAGCACAGAAGCATCAGAGGTTTGTGCTCTTTGGTTAGAGATGCTATGCTAGTAAGCTATGATGACATTCAGCTCTGTAGTGTGGGGTTGTTTTTTTTTTTTTTTCCCCGAGACAGGGTTTCTCTGTGTAGCCCTGGCTGTCCTGGAACTCACTCTGTAGACCAGGCTGGCCTCGAACTCAGAAATCCGCCTGCCTCTGCCTCCCGAGTGCTGGATTAAAGGTGTGCACCACCACTGCCCGGTTTGTATTGTGTTTTAATCCATGCTTCAAGAATAATTTCTTTAGGAAAATCTAAATATCCAGAGAACAAACAAACATAGCGTGCGTACATGTCCGTGTATTAGGCCAGGAGGTTGAGCTGTTTGTGGATACAGATATTACAAGTGCCAAGTTAGTAAGGTTACTGTGGGAATAACGGGTGTGTAGGGTGCTGACAACCAAAAGCAGGGGTGCCCACCTCCTTGGATGGTGCACAGTGCTCTCACTTGAAGGAGCCAGATTTTATTCTCTTCAGGCTAATAAGCCTACCATGTCCAGGCAAGTGCTTGTGGCCAGGATCAAAAGATTAAGCCAGTGGAGCCCTGGAAGTCATGGTCCTAGGAGGTTTTATTGATGACTTAGAAGATTACTAACCAGTAAAGCCCTGGACTACAGAATGGAAAGATAACTTTCTGGACTTTCCTTCCTTAGAAGATACCAATAGAGGTGGAAGGGCCCCCAGTTAGTGTTTCCTGTTAGGGAGTGACTGAGAGGGTAGCTGTTAGAACTGGGCATGTCTGCTGCGTCCATCTGTTGGCTCCTATTTCTGTCGTTACTTGCTAATTTAAATAATTCTAAAAATAGTAACAGGAATTTGTTTAGTGAGGCTAATAGTTTCTAATCTTTAATTTTCATCTTTAAAGTTTTACATGAAAATGGTAAAGATTTATTATTACATTTTTTAAATTCACAGATTGGAAAGGCATCCCCAAGAAGCCTGAAAATGAAGTTGCCCAAAATGGAGGTGCAGAAGCCTCCCACACAGAGCCAGTGTCACCCATACCTAAGCCTGTGCCTGTGCCTGTCCCTCCCATGCCTGTTCCTGCGCCTATAACAGTGCCACCTCCACAGGTAAGATATTGAGAGCATGGTTTAAACCTTCAAAGGTCTCAAAGATTGCTTTTGAAATCTTACTATTCTGTCTAAAAAATGAGTAGACAGTAGAGTAGTTTTCCCTATTTTGGTATTAAATCTACTTGTAAACTCCAGCTTTTTTCCGTAGATGTGAATAAACCCAGATTAAATTTAGATTGTTTCACAAGTGTGTAGGTTATTCATGCCCTTGATTTATATTGTCCTAGAGATGAAATCCAAAGCTACTATGAATATGTTATTTTGCTTCTTATTAGGCCTTCGTTCTTCGGGGAGTTACTGTGTTCTGTACTCAGATACACATATCCAAGGCCCAGCTACTTTGTGGAAGATGGAATCATTTCATATTTGTTGGCTGTTTTGTTGTTGTTGATATTGTTGATTGTTTGGTTGGTTTTTCAAGACAGGGTCTTGCCATGTAGCCCAGGCTACCCTCAAACTTGCATTTTTCTGTCTCAGTTTCCCAAGTGCTAGGACTATATGGCCTGATATACCTACCTGGCTTATTGATAGTTTTTAAACTACAGTTTGCATTTGTTGGGTGTTTGGTAAATGTCAGATACCATCACTGAATGTGTATTATCTCACTTAATCTCATACTTATTTTAAGTTTGCATGTTTCCAGTTTAGAAATAACCAGGAAGGCAGTACAGACAATCGACTCCACGGTCATTAATCTTAGCCTACTACATAAGCTGCCAGCTATATCCTTTCTTAGACATGCATTTCCAAGTTTTTAAAAATTTCAGCCTTGGAGTATTTTTAGACATGTTGTGTGCTGTCAGAACACTGGTTGGTGGCCATCTTACAGGAGAGAGCAGAGCTTAGAGTTGGAGCATTCGGTAGGCTCACTACCTACTACCCTTTTACTAATAAACAGTGGCATAATGAAATTTAAAGGCACATGCTTTTATTTCCTCAGCACACATATACACTGTGTCTGCAAGCAGCTAAGCATGTATTTCATTTTCCTTTCCAGGTCCCACCACATCAGCCGGGCCCTCCTGTGGTTGGTGCTCTCCAGCCGCCTGCTTTCACTCCTCCCTTAGGAATCCCCCCTCCAGGCTTTGGCCCTGGTGTGCCGCCTCCTCCTCCGCCTCCATTTTTGCGCCCAGGATTCAACCCAATGCATTTGCCACCAGGTACACCGGCTTGACTGAGAATACGCTTTTAGGTTCTGAGATAAAATCATGTAGCAGGAGTTGACGTGGTTTTTCTTATTCTAGGTTTTCTTCCTCCGGGACCCCCACCTCCTATAACTCCACCAGTATCCATTCCTCCACCTCACACTCCACCAATAAGCATCCCAAACTGTAAGCATGTCTTTCCTCTCTGCTGACTTGACGTCCTGGAGTTGGGTAGGAGGGAAAGTGAACAAATAGGAGGGTCTGTAGTCTGGTTACAGATTGTTGACCGGGAGCATGACTGATGACTCAGCTTCACATGTCAATGTGATTATTCCTTAGCTACTATCGCTGGTATAAATGAAGACACTACAAAAGACTTATCTATTGGAAATCCCATTCCAACAGTGGTGTCTGGGGCTAGAGGAAATGCCGAGTCTGGTGACAGTGCGAAAATGTATGGTTCTACTGGGCCACCTGCTGCACCCACGAATCTGCCCACCCCTCCTGTAACCCAGCCTGTTTCACTGCTTGGTAAGTTAATTATTTTTTTATTGTTACTTTGTTTCCCCTTCAAGTTTGGCTTTTTAAAAATACTGTGAATTTTGGCAAAGTAGTCCCTGATGCAGTGTTCCTTTGAGGAAGATCTTAAATGATTTGTGCAGTTGTTCTTTACCAGGTGACCTTACGCCTAGTTGTCCTGAATAAAACAGTTCCATCTGCATGTGTGTTAATTTGGTATATAAATTTGATTAATTTCTGTGAAAGGAATTGTTCCAATCATGTTCTTGATTAGTATGATTCCATTCTTCCAGCTCTAGCAGCTGGTCCCTTGTAGATATTTCTCTCTTATCTATCTGAGACTCTGGGACTTAGGGAGCTTTTAAAGTACCTAGACTGACAAATACACCTCTATGATAACCCTAGCAGAATGCCGTTTTCTGAGGGAGGGCCGTACAGTTGAGGTGGAGCTGAGGTGTTTCTCACTGGCTCCTTGGTTTTCTTCTGCTGGAGTTGCTTCCTTCCACAACCTCACTACTGCAGTCAGGGGAGGTACAGCCTAGAGGCTTTACAGCTGTCCTTATATCACTGACTTGCTTCACAGCACATAGTTTGTATAATAGACCATCTTTTAAGGTAATAAATCATACTTGAAGTGATATTACCAAGTGAAATTAACATTTGATTCTCCTAATGGGAAATTAGTTCTTGTGAGTGTCAGTCCCTTTTATGTGTGTGCGTGCGTGTGTGCGTGTGCGTGTGTGTGTGTGTGTGTGTGTGTGTGTGCGCGTGTGTGTGCACGTGCACATTTGCTCTCAGAATCTTATGTAGCTTTAGTAAAGAATCGATTGGTGACCTGAGATACGGGACTGGGTTGTTGATCTCAGATAAAGCACTTTACTCTTCACCAAGATCTTCTGGATCCTTGTGCATGAAGCTCATTTATAGTAACATGCCAATGTCTTTTTAAGTGGCTATACTGCCCTTGTTCAGGCTGCAATTGAGGGCTTATAATGAACTTTACTTTGAACTTCTTTAGTAAACAGGGAAAGGGCGGTTAGAGAAGGGTCTGGGGAGGTGGCTTGTCTAATGAAGGGTGCTTCGAGGTTTGGCTGTGTGGAAATGGCAGAGGCACCTTGGGACACCAGCGCTGCCTCACCAGCGCTGCCTGGCCTTGTTTGCATAGGGCTTTTTTCCGTATTTCTAAGTGCTTGCATGCGAGCCTCGGACTCTGAATCAGATGCAGTTTTTAATCAGCCTTACTCCGCATCCTTCCCATCTGTGCACATCTCGGGCCTGGAAAACAATCTTGGCGAAGGTCCGAAGTTGTCAGGCTGCCTGTAACTTACAGTGTTGTGTACATGTGTGATTTTCTTTGAGCTTCACTGAATGAATAGAAAGATTTTATAATCTCCAAGATTTTGCTAGCCACTGCTCATAAGTACTCCTCTTTGGAGTGAGTGCTTCCCTCCATTTACCCCAAATCCTGAAGACCCTGCCCTTTATTTCTTAATATCACTGAACAGACAACTTAACCTTTGCAACCAACATGAAATAAAACAAAAAAAGTTCATCAGCTTAAAAGTTTAATGTGGTAAGCACAGCATGGCTGAAGAACACCGAATCTCTCTGCATGGTTCTCATTGCCTCTTGACCTTTCTGTGTGTCCTTCCCCTCACAGGATGGAAGGTCCTGAGAGAGGTCACTGGTTTCCATGAGTAAAGGGGGTAGGTAAATGAGTGACTTTTAATAATGCAAGGCTCTTCCCTTTTGATCGTCTTTGTCTATAACTTTAAGACAAAACTTGAAATTTGAAGGTAGTTCCAAATCCTGAAAGGTTTAAAATTTGATATAAGATAAAAAATGGAAACTATTTTATTAAAATAAGTACTTTAAACTAACCTTGAATAGTCTAGTTTCCATTAACAGAAGGAAAATCTTGTGCATGCCTTCAGTCAGAAATCTGGAAACATGCGGGGCTTTGTGGCACTGTATACCCAGAACTCGGGAGGCTGCGGTCCAAGCATCTTGAGTTGGAGACCAGCCTGAGCTACATAACACGCCCTTGTCTCTAAGAAAGAAATCTTGAAACAACAAAGATAGTCACGTAAATCTTGACCTTTCAGAGATATAAGCTTTGGTTTTCTTATTATTATGAAGGTTCAATCAAAAGTTTAATATGACAGCATTCTTGACCTGATCTCCACATTGTAGTAGAACGCCCTTTGAAGAGGTGAGTGGTTGTCCACCATTGTACTCATTGCAGGGCTTCCGGCTGGGTAGGACTAGTCCCTCCCACTCTCACCATTCCTGCACTCTTCTCTGGCCTTCATTTGCCATCTCACATTGTCATCTGTTACAAGAATCACAAAGAAAGCTGATCCTTGCGCATAACTGTCATCAGTAAATGTCAAAGTGCTCACCCATACCTTCTCCTGCTTGACAGGGGTGAGCTTTTTTTTAAAAAGTGAGGTGTTTTCGTTCTTGTAGTTATTGTTTCCTTGTGCATTCAAATAAAGGAGAATTTATTCAAAAGTATCACAGTTCCACCACTTTGATTGAGGAATGCAAGAATCCCACTATGGTGTCACAGTACCAGTGGACCACGGGCTGGGTGCAGGTGGTGTTGGTCCCCCTTGTGGGAACTTAGGGGCTAGGTATATTCCCTCTTTCCTTGGTGCTCTGATGTTTCCATAAGTTTGTAAAAAGAGATGCTATGTTGACCAGAACACTAAACCTAGAAGCTAATGCCGAAGTCCCATTTCCTCGTCTGTAAAGGGGAATACATGGACACTCCAGGGAGTGATGACGATTCAGTGGCTAACACAGAATGCCTGCCACCTGGGAGGCACTTAGCTGTCACAGGTAAGAAACTGTAGGCGCACTGAGGACTGAGGACATCTAGAGATGACCGCTGTCTCCGCAGTCTGCTGACTCTGCCGGGCTCTGACTCAAAGGCGCTTGTGTGTTCTCAAGTAGGAAGCACGCTGTGGACGACAGTCTTTCTTTGTATAGCTGCTGGTGCATTTTAAGGTAATAAGAGTAGATGACAAGCATTCCAGCCCCACCACGTCACATAGTCAGAAAACACGTTAGCCATGGCAGCTCTTTCATAACACAACTCGGTCGGTAGTGCAGGTCTTTCTGCAGCAGATACCCCAGCGTTCTTGCTGTGTGGTTGACATGTTATTTCTAATGTGTGCCAGGAGTTTTGAAGCAGCACAGGCTTACTAGATGGTGAGCAGACCAGAATTTCATGTTGAGGCCTAACTGTAATGGGAAAGATAGTGGGGTGCCTTGGGATTGTTTGCTATTGAGAACTTTCTGTCGTCAGACTTGAGTTTGAATGTTAGTTTGGAGATAGTAGACTGTTGCTAAAGCTGAGCTTAGGTGCCTCTCCCCCCACCCCACCCCACCCAAAAACCAACAACAACAACAACAACTCTGAATTTGGAAGGACCCAAGTTTCCATCATATTTTTGAGATTCTTTTCATAGTACTGACCATTTGAAAGTATAAATGACTAGGCATACAACCATTATTCATTATTACTTGATTTTAAAAGAGTACTAGATTTAGTATCTCATGGGCCAAAGTAGCTGAAACCCATAGTGCTTTGTCAAAGCTAAGTATGGCATCTGCAGTTGTCAGTCATCTAAAAGGGAAGATGGATGGTGGCAATTCCAGTCTTTCTTTTGATTGTATAAACATCTGTGTTTGCCTTTCGGAACCTTTGTATGATATGTATTGCTAATATGATGTACAGAATATTTATTAAAAAGTTAATTGTAAATGTAAAGTTTGGGTTACTTTGGTGTTCCAAACAATAAAAAAAAGTACACAAAAAATGTGTTTGTGTTACCTATCTGTCCGGTGTTACAAGGATATCCAGAATATGTTTCAAGATACAAACTCTGCCAACTGGAATTGATTCCTTTTGTGGGACAGACAGTAAAGCCTTCTCCTGACAGACACGTCCCTTGTCCATTCCTGTCACGAACGGATTCTCTTCTCACTCACCCTTCCTGCTTTTGTCATACAACTGCAGATGGTGACGTTTATAAATGACATCTCACTTCTGAGAGTAATCTGACACATGTGGGGTTACTTTTTCTTTGCTCTTAGTCAGGGCATTTTTAAAGCGAGACTCACTCACACGGTGACGGCTTGTTAGCCGAGTTGCTGGTGTGTGTATGGGTGCCACACTTCACTCCCTATGTAGCTGTAGCAGGCGTTGAGTTGCTCTCAGACTAGGGCTTCTCAAGAAAAATGGATGATTCAGTTGGTTTATAAATTATATAAAATATGTTTGATTTTATATTAAGAGCCCTAAAATGTACCTAGAAGATTAATAGTTTTGCCAATATTTCGGTATTGTTTGAAAATGGGTATTTGATTTCTGATTGTTTAGCTGAGGATTTCTCTGCTCAGTCTCTGTCTTGAACTTTATAATCTTTATAACTAGTGATTTTAAACAATATTTAAATTAGAACATTAGAGCACCAATCTGTTATTTGTATACCAGTCATTAATATAAAAGAACAAACTATCAAGAGAAAATTAGAAAAATTATATTTTTTGTAAAGAGTAATACTAGTTTTTAAAAAACAATGTCTGCAATTTAATAGTTTTTACTAAACTTTAGTATGGCTATACTAAATTACAAGGCAGGAGGATATCCCAAAAAGCCCGCTGACAGGATCTTGTAAAAGTGCTCTTTTGAAAGCCTTTAGGGTACCTACCTAATGTTGTCCCACTAGCGGACCGGAAATGTTCATTACCGTGCCTTCAGCCATCTATACAGTATTGTTCGGTGACTGACACCAAAGTTACTCTGCAACAGAGATTTGCCTGGGATATGAATTTTTATACATAAATACAACATGTTATCTAAAAAGGCAAAGCAAGAAACAGAACATGAGGAGAATCTTATATGAACCGTCCTGGTGCTACATTGTCTCCATGTCCCCTGAGGCTGTTATTACCTACCTGGTGTTCACTAGCCTGGAGTAAGCCTTTCACCTTGTTTTTGAGGGACACCTTGAGAGTGAGAGGTCAGAAACTTGGGAATCTAGATAGGATTTCATAGACACAGGTGACTCTGGCTAACACCGAAAATAAAACTGCCTACAGAAAGTTGAATAGTGGAAGGCTAAGTAGTATCAAGTTTACTACTCAGTAGTGAAACTCTTTTTAAGCTGTATTTATTGTGCCTATCGTTACCTTCAAGTACTTAGCAAGTAGTACATGGATTAATTTTTTAAAGTAGTTAAAAATGGTGTAGGCTAATTAGCTATAAAATGTCTATTACTTGGCTTAGAAAAAAAGTTCAGAGCATCTTTAAAAGATTGCTGACACTCAGATTTCATTTAAAATTCTTGCATCAATATATAGTATGCCATTTGCTAAAGTAGATGAGGCATCTCTCTGTACCTTCTTCCAGTTCCTCTGAAAGCTTGTGGTGGCATGTAAGGTCCAGTTTGTAACAGTGAATGAAATGTGTTCTCTCTCATTCTTGAACATTAGCTCCCTAAGTTTTCACCAGTTTTCAGCTCAGTCCACTACAAGCCTTGCTTGGGGGTGTTCTCAAGAGAAAAGCCCACAGACATTGAACTGGTGGGTGTAGGGTAGGAAACTCACGTGCGGATCGTATTCTCCTGCCAGCTTGCTGAAGGTAGATAGCAAAAACAGAAAACGCCTTTTGTTGCTTGATTAACTAAATACAAGTGTGTATATTACCTACAGATCAGTAGGGATTGGTTGAGAAATTAAGGGTCACTGGTAGTAGGCTGGAGGGAGACGTGATTCAGTACATCTGGCTCTTGTTTCCTGGGTTGGGTTCCCAGCAGTACAGATAAAGAAGACATGAGTGGCTGGCAGATTGTTTCCTCCTGTATAAGAAACACCACCCACCTACCCACCCTGCCCAGTGGAAATACTCTAGTGACCTTGTGTTGGTCAATGTAAAAATCCAACAGTGGTAGACAGTTGCAGTTAGGAATAGAAAAAGAAGATGGGGAGGCGGGGAGGGGGGCGGGTGCAGTGTTTTCAAAGCTCAGATCTCCAGGGTTTATGTTGAAAAGAGCCTCTCCTCTCATCGGGGGAAATAACTTGTCAATAAGATTGTTCACCTCTGTAACCACCATCCAAATACGAGTGTAACTCGTGGGTCCATGTCTACTGAGGACCTACTCTGTACCTCCAGGTACTACAGAGAGCAGGGTGGGCAAAGTGAGATCTGGCTCCCTAGTGTGTCTATTCCCGTGGAATGTAAGTCATATCGCATGGAAGAGAGAAGAAAGTAGAGCTGTGTTAGGGCTGAAGATACTGAAATGGCCATTGCCAGTGAGATGGCCAGAGTGGGCGTTTGAGAAAGAAACCCAAGTAGAGGATAAAGGAAATAAGCCACGTAAGTACTGAGGTCTGGCATTTCAGCTGCACCAGCGAAAGGCAACCGGGATTGAGAAGCAACTTTATATGCCTCAAGGAACCACAAGGGACTGGTAGAGCTGGGATAGAGCAGACTCAGCGAGACTGGCAGATGAATGTAGGGAATGTTGTTGCAGTCTGGTACGAAATGGAGGTAGTGCTGGGTTCTAAAACATAAGGAGACTGGGAGCTGGTAAGAGGACAGCAGCCCCATGTGGATGATACAGCAGTTTGTCATCAGCATGCATTTTGAAGGTAGGCCCTTCAAGACTGTCCCACTTCTTAAGTATGCCATGTGAAAAGAATCAAATGTGTATGTGTGTCATGTGTATGTGAGCAGTTGGTGCTGTGACTTTATTCTTGAGATGATCAGATCTGCAAGAGTGGGTAGTGGCCGTTGTGGTGGTGGGGTTTCACAAGTACACTGGATAAACTCTAGAGAGATACATTCATATGCCATGAAGATAATATGCCATGTCACAAAGGCCTATAGAGTTACAGAAACAGAACTGGTAAATGGGCATAGCTCTAGAATCTTTAAACATTTCACACTTGAAAATAAGGTGCTGGCAGCTGAAGACACTTGTGTTTGGCAGGTCTAAACAGTTGTTAGAAGTTTAATCAGGTGCTGGAGAGACTGAAGCATAAGGGGAAGTAAGCTAAGGCCGCATGGCTATACTTGTTGGGTTAAAGTCAAGCTCAGCTCCCTCCAGTGGGAGCCTGCCGGTTCAAGCCACTCTGCACTGTTTTGTCCAGCAAGAGTATAGTGAAAAGATGGAGCCTGTGGCCAGAACACAAGGAAGCACTCTGGAGGCCATGCAAGGGCAGAGGGGAAGAGATGAGCTCCCAAGTGTCATCACTGGCCCAAAACTCCTAAATCTTGCTGCGGTGTCTTAGGGCTGCAATCCCCAAACTCGGGACATAAAAGCAGGAGGATCCTAAACTTAAGGCCAACCTGTAACGATAGCAAGATGCTGTCTCGGAAAACAAAGTACTGAGCCTTTGGCATTAGATTAGCGCTTAACATGAAGGCTCTTGGTGAGTTAGTTTCCCTGGAGTTTGGTCACATAGGGACAGAAGAGAATGGGGTGGTGACATGGCTATAGATGTGGTTGGGTTTAAATCCCTGGGAAGAGTTATTTCAAAAGAACACGGGTGGTTGAATGCTGAAAGATGGCGGAGAAAGGGATTATATCTGTTTTTCTTTGTAGATAGTGGGTGATTCTGGAAAAGTGGTACAGGGAAAGAAGGATGCAGTAGGTGACCAGAGAGGTAGGCGTGGGTGGCCCAGATGTCACAGGTGCAAGAAAACAACAAAACATTGTCCGGCCAAGATCAAATACAATAAAAATAGGAAGTGGTGTGCTCACACAATGGCAGATGATGTGACAGTAAGAACTCAAAGACTTGCCCGTGCTACAGGACTTGGATGGACCTCGGAAAAATGCCAAGTGGAAGGAGCTGCTCACAGAGGACTACGTATTGTATGACCTTGTATGATTCCATTTTACAGAATGTTGGTTAAGGCAAGTTCATAGAAATAAGAAGTGGCTGGGCGGGCAAGGCTGGAAGAGGGAGATGACGGTTAATGGAGCGGGCTTTTTTCCCCAGGATGTAGGCAAAGCCCATGCGCTTGAGGTTTTTTTTTTATATGAGCACACAAAGCATGTGGAAATTTTATCTTACTAAAGTCATAAAGTGAATCAACTAGAAATGAACTGAGGAGAAACAGTAGCCTATGAAATAGATCCCTGGATGTGGGAGTGTGTTGGGCAAATGCTGGACAGAACAGGTGTTCCTGCATTTAAGAACTCTGTGGAGGAGACCAGTCGGTGTACTTGGCGTTGGAGTGACTGACAGCCACTCTTTAGACCCCCATTTAAAATGGAGTATTGGGGATCAAAGTGTAGCTCAGTAGGAGGGCCTGTGATCAGTCCCAAATGCTACAGATAGTTTTTAAAATATCAAACCGGTGTTGGGGCTTTTCTAGGTAGCTATGATGAGAATCGAGGACTGAGGGGGACATTGAAGCATAGGCTTGGTGGGGTTGGGGTTGTTGAGAACATAATCTCAGAGAGGAGTGTGGGCAGGGTGGCTGGAATGTGAGTTGGGTAATGACTAGTGATGAAGCCTTCCCTGCCAGAGGTGAGGCAGTGGCTGGAAATGCCTAGTTGTCCAGTAAATTGGAAGGCCCAGTTGACCAAGGAGAGCTTGCGGATCAGATCCTTTGCCTTGCTTGCTTGCTCTCCAGGCTCTCCCCTCTGTACATGGAAACCCCTGCTGTTCTTTAAAGATCTATTTAAACTGTGCCCCTATGGGCTTCAGCTGAAAACCCTTGTGTTCATGGACTTTTTTCACCCTCAGAAATTTCTGCCTGTGGATTGGTGGCCTGCCACCCGTCCCTAAGCTCTTCCATAGATCTCGTCTGCCATGGCAGTGTCTGTGATTAACTGGAGCAGCCATTTTGGAGATCATTAGGAAATGTGGGTATTTTAAGTTTAACTTCAGCTTCTGTTGTCACCACCTACCTCAGCCCAGTCTTGTTTTCTAACCCTGGCTAACCTGGAGCCTACCATCCTCCTGCCTCCACATTCTGAGTTCTGGGATTGCAGGCAGGCATTTGAATTTTTTTTTTTTTTTTTTTTCAGTCTCCACCAAACACAGTTTTACTAGAAGTTTCTAAAGTGTGTGTGATGTGTAGCCGTCTCAGGTCTAAGATCTTTCCCTGTTTGGCCAATATCAATGCTGTGATTTTGCCCTGCTGAGCCCCCAGGGCAAGCATGATCTGTTGCTTACGTACATATGCAGCAAGGCTGTCCAAGTGATTGGCGCTGAGATGCGACCTTCTTAGTCTCCTAACATTGTTGGGTTTTTTTGTTTGTTTTTTTGGGTTTGTTTTGTTTTGTTTTGGGGGGGGTTGTTTTGTTTTGGTTTTTTTTTTTTTTTTTTGGTTTTTCGAGATAGGGTTTCTCTGTGTAGCCCTGGCTGTCCTGGAACTCACTGTGTAGACCAGGCTGGCCTCGAACTCAGAAATCCACCTGCCTCTGCCTCCCAAGTGCTGGGATTAAAGGTGTGCGCCACCACTGCCCGGCCTAACATTGTTCTTGATCTTTCATTGACCCTTTCTTTCATGCAGAGGTCTGTGTGTCTTAATGAAGATTCAGTCCTGCCCATCAGCTGTTCTCAGTGTGTCTCCTACCCTAGCTCCTGACTTAGGTTTAGCCCGTTGTCATTGTGGTCTAACCACTACTCCAGGGGTGTGACCCTCTTTGCTTTCTGTACACCACTTACCAGAAAGGTTTTTCAGAATAAATGGTTTTTCATCTGCTTAGGATCCCACTCTGGTTTCTCTATTAATTAGGCAAAGACCAGGTTATTTATCATGACATTCAAGGTCCCTGCGTTGCCTTGGCCCACCTGGTCAGCTTCATAAGCCTCATTGGTAGAGAAGGTCTCCTCTCTGCACCCAAGGTCATTTTCCTGCAGTTCTCTTGAATATGCCCCTGCCTTCCTTGAGTAAGAAGCTTTTTCAAAGGTTGTTCCCTTTGTCCAGACACTTCTTCCCTTGCCGATACTGGTATTGTACCAACCCAGACCTCTTCTGTGTTCCCACCCAAGTCTCCATTGTCTGCCAGCCTCACCTTTCTGTACCTTTAACCGTCTTGCTGTGGCATCTGTAGCAACTGGAATTGAAAGGAAGATTTGGTTTTAATTCCTAAACCTAAATGAGTTCATAGTAAAATTCTGGTGTATGAAGTAGTTGTTTTTGAACTTAGCGGTGCTGCACCACTTACTCAGATAAACCTAAGTGTCGCTTGTGTATCTTTTATTTTGCATTTCTATATTTCACTGGTGGGTAATGCTGACCTAAGAAGACTTTCTGGAAAAAGTTAGCATTTGTCTGCCTGTGTGCCAATTACAGGATTCACTTTATACATTTTAGTTATATCCTTTATTACAGAAGAAGTATGCTTTTACCTCAAAAATAACAAAAAGGGAGCTGCAGTGATGGGGGGGGCTTTAAACGTCTTAAGAGGGCGTCCCATCTGACATGTCTTCCCAGCATTGTGAATGAAATGAAGAGGATTTGGTTGCATGGTGTTTAGAGCAAGTAGAAACATTAACCCGTGCAATAGATTGGGCAAGGTTTTTCTTTATTCCTTAAGCTCACTTTCTAGGAGGTTTAAATACATGATTACCATTGGCCCAGCTGATTCCTGCACATCTTTAGATCCACTGTGAAGCCTAGCCTAGGGATTGGCTTGTGTTAATGAAGATTTTCACTTTATCCTCTCTGGTGTGGGGTTGGTCTTGCATTTCCATCCACAGTCAGGTTGGTGGTTAAGGACCTCCCATTGCCCTGCGGGAATGAGTGGTTTTGCTTTCTCAGACTTGTCTGGATGTTTGGAGTATTTTGAGATTGTTCCAGTGAACCCATAGTGAGCACTGGAAGATGCCAAACCAACCTAGCAGTAGGCATCAGCCCTTAACTCCTTGCAAATAAACTTTCTAATAAAAGATGATAGCAAAGGCATGTCTGATGGTGGTTTTGGTTCCTCTAGCCCATGCCTTGGGCCTAGCCGGTGCTGGGTGGCTTTTATGTCAGGGGACCCTGTTAAGTGAGAGGGGTGGTATGTCTTAGGGGCTTTTGTGTGACGTTCTCAGTGTTCTAGCGTACTGACTATGTCTACCACTTCCGTATTTTGGCCGTAGTGAAGCTGGTAGTCTATAGTGTGTTGGCTAGGATCTTCTCAGGACACTCTGAAAGTCCTCGACACAGTTACCTAGCTCACAGACTTCCCACAGCTGCACATTGAGGGTTTGATTGGCTTTAAGTTCTCGGCTACTAAACGACTTTAAAGCGTAATTGATACCATATTTAAAAATGTTCTCCTTAGTCCTAGAATATCACCTTTCTAAACAGTGTGTGATGTGATGTCTGCAGTTACCTGAGCAGGTACTGAGCTTTACCATTTAAAGTGGCAGGTAGTACTTTCCCTTCGTGGAGTACTCACGTGGATATCAGAGGTAATTCCTGGGGAATGCTCTTCCTCGTGCACTCGGGACTTAGGGCTTAAGTAAGTACTGTGGCACCGAGTCTCTGCATTCACAGTACTGTAAGCTGGTATCTCAGACATGGAGTGATTTAGTCTAGCCAGACATCGGCTCTGACAGTATGATGAGTCGAAGCTGGAATGGGAATTCTGGTTCACTCTTAGTACCGACTGTCCATACAGAAAATGTAGGAACTTGCGGGACTTACTTTACTAATTTTCTACAATGGGTTAGGTGTAAGTTGACTCAACTTGTAAACCTAAAATTACGATGTGTTTCTGCCGGGCAGTGGTGGCGCACGCCTTTAATCTCAGCACTGGGAGGCAGAGGCAGGTGGATTTCTGAGTTCGAGGCCAGCCTGGTCTACAGAGTGAGTTCCAGGACAGCCAGGGCGACACAGAGAAACCCTGTCTCGAAAAACAAAACAAAAAACAAAAAATCGATGTGTTTCTGTCACACAGGCACTTCTGACTATTGTCAGCTGGTGGTCATAAACTATAACTTTGTCAGACTTTTCTGTGGTACATGGGCAAAGGGGTGACTATTGCCCTTTGCTATCTGGACCTTTATGTCATCAGAATCACTCTTTTTTTTTTTTTCTTTTCCCTGAGACAGGGTCTCTCTGTGTAGCCCTGGCTGTCCTGGAACTCACTCTGTAGACCAGGCTGGCCTCGAACTCAGAAATCCGCCTGCCTCTGCCTCCCGAGTGCTGGGATTAAAGGCGTGCGCCACTACTGCCCAGCCAGAATCACTCTTGATCATAGTGCCATTTGTTCTTTGTATTTAGAGAGATTTAGTGCCTACTGATCAGGACCAAACCAAATCCTCACTTTACCCTAAGTGAGTGCTGGGTTGTTGAGCTTATATGATTCTTGAGCCAGAATGAGCAGGCTCTCCTGCAAACCAGACCTAAAGGCATTGAGCGAATGTGACTTTATCAATAATATCACTTTGTCAGTCTTGCTTCCTTTAGAAGAATCGGAGCTGTGTGGCTGGGGATCACACATGACCCAGCAGTCTTGTTGACCTGATGGATTACACTTTCCTTGGCGCTTAGAAAAACATGAAAAAAAATAAGCCTTTCGTGTATATGGACCATTGCAGTGTCTAGCCTAGTACAATGGTGCGTTTGGACCATTGCATTGTCTAGCCTAGTACAATGGAGCGTATGGACCATTGCATTGTCTAGCCTAGTACAATGGTGCATATGGACCATTGTATTGTCTAGCCTATTACAATGGTGCGTATGGACCATTGCATTGTCTAGCCTAGTATAATGGTGTATATTGCATCGTAACTACATGGAACAGTCTACCAGGACATCTTGGCTAGATTCTTTAAGTCATTGGCCTCTTCACGATAGGAACATGAAGACACGAAATCAGATTGTATGTAGACTTGGGCTGAGAGAATGCTGGCCGCACCCATCTGCTGTCTTAAATAGCTGACAGTGAATGCAGGCCTTTAGCTCACTGGACACAGGACAGTGAGACATTCTTAGATGTCCTGAGTGTTGGTAAACCAACTGAGGAGGTCTGAGGAAGAAGACAACTGACAGAAATTACAAGATCACAACTGCCTCTCAGTCTTTTTTGTCCTCTGCCTGTAATGGTTGCCAAAACAGTGAGCCTTAGTTACAGTCTACCTTAGGGTTAGGTCAGTATGAATTCAGAGTGAAATTGACTTAGGACTGAATTTTATTTTTCTTTAAAAGTCCACAGGAGATCGCTAAAAGTAGACTCCATTTACATTTTTCATTTGGGTTCTCTTTCAGGCACTCAAGGAGTTGCACCCGGTCCTGTAATTGGGCTCCAGGCACCCTCTACCGGTCTTCTTGGTGCCAGACCCGGCCTGATCCCACTCCAGCGCCCCCCAGGGATGCCTCCACCACACTTGCAACGGTTCCCTATGATGCCACCTCGGCCCATGCCACCTCACATGATGCACAGGGGTCCGCCACCAGGACCAGGGGGCTTTGCTATGCCCCCACCTCATGGAATGAAGGGGCCCTTTCCACCACATGGCCCCTTTGTTAGGCCTGGTGGGATGCCAGGGCTTGGGGGTCCAGGGCCAGGCCCAGGAGGATCAGAAGACAGAGATGGAAGGCAGCAACAACCACAGCAGCAGCAGCAGCAGCAGCAGCAGCAGCAGCCGCAGCAGTCACAGTCACAGCAGCCAGCGCCGTCACAGCAGCCAGCGCCAGCTCAGCAGCAGCCACAGCAGTTTAGAAATGATAACAGGCAGCAGTTCAACTCAGGTAGAGACCAAGAAAGGTTTGGAAGAAGATCTTTTGGAAGTAGGGTGGAAAATGACCGGGAACGGTATGGGAGCCGTAATGACGATAGAGATAATAGTAACCGAGAAAGGAGAGAATGGGGAAGAAGGAGCCCTGACCGGGACAGGCACAGAGACTTGGAAGAGAGAAGTAGACGCTCTAGTGGGCATCGGGACAGAGACAGGGATTCTAGAGATAGAGAGTCCCGTAGAGAGAAGGAAGAAAACCGAGGAAAGGAGAAACATGAGGTGGCAGACAGGGCAGGTGGTAACAAAGCTGTTGAACCTCCCCTTAGCCAAGTGGGAAACATAGACACTGTTTCAGAACTTAATAAGGGGGAGGCCATGTCCACGGTGGTAAAACCTGAAGAGTCACCTGCTGAGGCTACCTCATCCGTTGAACCTGAGAAGGATTCTGGCTCAGCAGCAGAGGCTCCTCGCTAGAGACTGGATTTGACCGAATGTGACAGTGACACTTGGGTGTAGAACATGAGGTGTACAGATGCTGTATAATATTCGCTCCTGCTACATCACCCCACAGTAGTTGGTGGGGATTGTAAGCAATTTGATTGCTTTCCTTCTATTTAAAAATAGCCACAAAATAACAAAAAATACTGAAGATATATTGCCCTTTTTTTGCTGTAACTTTTTAAAAGTTTTGACTTTTAAAAGTTTACAAATCCTAATTAGAAGTGCTCTCTATTTTTTTTTTTTTTTAATTTAAGACAAGGTAACGGTGAAAAGCTCCTCAAACAATAGGGATGTTTTTAATAAACTCTATTTTCGTAACAAACTTTAATGTGTGCTATTCTTCATACACTGCATTAAGATGGAACAGATGTTCACCATCAAAGATTGAGCTGTTAATAATTTTGGGGAGTCTAAATTAGACTTCTTTGATGGGGGGGGGAGACACTTATGTAGTATTTGCCAATACTTGGAGTTTTATTCTTTTGACTTTTAATATTTTGATCATAAGGTAAAGGTTAGTGGTCTTAATGTTCAACTAAGAAATTTGTGTTTGCAGGTCGTTTTAATTTCTTCTTGGCTTTGTGGTAATGTTGCCCTAATTAATTTGTAAAAGAGATTTGTTAGGGGAAATAGTTGGATTCCCAACATTATACAGTATACTATAAATTACCTGATTGCTTGGGCATTACTTACTTAGAAGGTTGAATGTGCTGTTTGTAATCATCCCGTTGGAATTTCCAAGGTGTAAAACGAGGTCAGTGTTAACATCCGCAACCAGAAACCTTCTTATAGACTAGGTACCATCTAGCAGTTCTTGTAAGCTTTACCTGTTGTCTTTACCATCTTCAATAGCCCAAAAAGGACACTGAACCTTTGCTACTACATCTGAAGCCAAACCGAGACTTCCTAAGAATATTGAAAAGTTTGGGACAGCCAGGGCTACACAAACCCTATCACAAGAAACCAAAAAAAGTTTACCCAAATGAGTTTTGCTAGGTGGTGGTGGCACACACCTTTAATGCCAGCCCTCAGGAGGCAGAGGCAGGTGGATCTCTTGTGAGTTCAAGGCCAGCCTGGTCTAGAGAGTGAATTCCAGGACAGCCAAAGCTATACAGAGAAACCCTGTCTTGAAAAAACCAAAAAGAAAGGTGGTGGTGGTAGGGGTGGTGTTTTGTAGTCAGGGAATTAGTTACTTACAGCAGTGATTCTTAACCTTCCTAATGCTGTGACCCTGTACTATAGTTCATGTTGTGCTGAGCTCCCCCTCCCCCAACCATAAAATTTTTTTGTTGCTATTTTACAACTAATTTTGGCTGCTGTTATGAAATGTAAATGTCTGATAGGCAGAATATAAGCTATACAACCACAAAGGGGTTCCAACCCACAGGTTGAGAACCTCTTATTTACAGTCTGGAAGTTCTTTTCATCAAATTAACATTAAATGACAAGTAGGATGACTTGGCCAGTAAAGACACTTTCTGCCAACCCTGATGGCCTGTTTGATCCCAGGGACAAAAAAAGGTGGAAGACTATGAACTCGTTTTCCTCTCATTGTGCATACCCTAAAATGTGATTTTAAAACTACAGGGTGCTAGGTTAAAAAAAAAAAAAAAAATTACCAACTTCAGAGTACGGAGAAGTTCCTTTTTGTATGCTCCCAACTTGACATCTAAGATCTTCCTAATGATGGTAAGAAATGTGTCTGTAGCTGTGCCAGGTTTTGGTTTTATGGTGACCCTACTTTGGCTTTTATTAGAATATTTCTGGGAAGATCATAAAACACACACCTATCTAATGCCAGATTCCAAGGACAGCTTGTATTTCCAACTAAAAATACTGAGAAATGAGCAACTAAATGGTACCAACTGGTTTGTGATTACATCAGATGCTTCCCAAGTTAGTTTGCATTTGAGTCACACACACACACCATCAAAACTACGTTAAGGAAATCAGTTACATATGATTTACTTGAAACTACTTACAAGTGCATTCCTTATGAACAATCTTTAATTGGAAATTTAAACTTAAAAATTTTAAGCTTTGTGGGGCAGTGGTTGCACACGCCTTTAATCCCAGCAGTCGGGAGGCAGAGGCAGGTGGATTTCTGAGTTTGAGGCCAGCCTGGTCTACAGAGTGAGTTCCAGGACAGCCAGGACTACATACACAGAGAAACCCTGTCTTGAAGGAAAAAAAAAAAATTAAGCTTGGAAACACCAAATTTTGTCCTTTTCCAATTTAATGGTCTCTTTTTCAGTGATTTTTATTTGAAAATTTGATTATCAATGGGGACTATGGCTTACACCCAATTTGTCAGAAATATTTCAATTGAACTATTCTACACAGTCACAAGTCTGTTAGGTAGCATTTCCTTTAAAAGGCACTCTTTCTTGGGTATTTATTAAGGTACTCAATCTTACTAACTGGGACTGTAAAAGTCAATTTAGCCAGAACCTCCAGTCAAACTTAGTTTCATCTTCCATTGCTACTGTGTTTTTCCTGATTGCCAGCCTTAAAAAAACAGGTGGCACCAACTTCACTTGGCAAGTAGAGGAGGTATTAAACTTGGCTAGCTGAGGCTACATAGTTGTCTTTTATGAGTTTGATACAAGTTTACTAAAGGGCTTCTTCTTAAATCATGACATCTAATTCTAATACAATTTTTAAATAAGGTTAAGTACTCTGAATCTTGAAGAGAGTTTTCCGTAATTTCTCTGATAACAAAGAGCAGAAAATTTTCTAAGATCAAATCTGGTTTGGGCTACCACCCGTCATTTTGATGGTATCACATAAAACACTTTCCAAACGAAACACTATGAGAGCTAGCATCATTGAGTCTGTTGTTGATGCTCAATGTACAGAGCTTCGATTTTTTTTTTTTTTTTGTCTACATTAATAAGTTCAAAATAAGTGCCACACATGATGTTTACTCATGGGCTTGAATGAGAATTAATTTCAGCTTAACCCCTGTGTAGTCTGGTACAATGTAGAAAGGCACAGAAACAAACATTTTAATTCAGTGAGTTGTACACATGAAGTTATACACATCCTCCATGCATCAGTCAGTTCTCATTGTAAGTCTTAGCGCAGTCAAACGTCACACAGTTACAACTGTTAAGATTACAGTTTAATAGTTTGGGTTTTTGTCTACAGTTTAGCGGGACAGTAGATGAGTTTGAGACTCAGACAACATAGGGAATGTTTACTGGGCAATCCCAATCACACCACAAGCCAAACGGCTTCCAGCATTTCCAGTCTTTGTACTTTCTTCATTTCCACCTTTGCCCAAGTCATCTTGTTTCTCATGGACCTTTGAAAAGAATTAAAAACATTTAGGTTTGGGTGATCAAGTAATTAGCACCTCTTCCCAGCGATACTACAGACTGAAAAGGACCACTTACATTAGAAAATGGTCAAATCTATTAGTAAATTGAGAAGCTAATTTTTATGCTAGCATTTAAGAGAGGCTACTAAGTTTTTCCTTGCTAGTGGCTATTTCCAGATGAAATACTAAGTAAGGACCCAAGTAACTACCAGGCACATGCCGGTCTCAGCCCCTCCCCCACTATATAGTAGTCATTCTTACAAATTTCTCTGCTACCAAAATCTCATGTTGAACTATATATAGGCCTACACGTAAGAGGCAATTCTAAATATCTTTACTTAGCAACAAGATTTTAAATTTCATTTTTAGAACATTTATGAATGATTGTTCTGCTTCACCAATAGGGCTGAAGAAAATTCTAAGGATAAAGGGTCAACTGAAAGGAAGTGCCTACTGAAAAGTTAGCTGCCCGAGGTGGGCAAGAGCCTTTACTACTTGGTGTTCTGCATGAATCAGATTCATCTCCTGAGGGTAACTTGGGAAGACGGCTCCCATATGGTAACAAGCGATAACCTACAGACTTGAATACTGACACCCATCGCAGACTTTAGACTCATCGAAATGTTTAACTGTAAGGGGGGGGAGGGGGCAAATCATGGCAAGAAAATCTGGCTGTTTTAAACTAAAGACTATTGTATCCTCAACTCAGATCCAGTCGGATCCAATGTAACCTGCTTTCTACCGCATTTCAGCAGAACAGTGTTCTTAACTGACCTAGGCAAATTCATTTTTCACTATCACATCCAATAAAAGAACTTTTTTCCTATTCTGAGCTCTTAACAATTTATGTGATTCTTTAGAAACGAGTTTAACCACTATGAAGTCACGGAAGGTACATAACTATGTTAGAAGAAATCCGATGTATATCTTCACATGAAAACTTACCACCATTGTTCGGCCAATGATGGAATGCTCTCCTGAGAGTGAGATCACAGGATCTTCAATGGACACATTGGCCACACCATCCTTCCCAGCAGTCACATTGCCCAGGTCTCCAACATGCCTAACATCAAAACAGCATCAGGTGCATGAGCAATGATGTCTACTTCACATCAACAGAGTTCAGTAGCTAAATTAACATCTAAGCAAATACGTCTGAGTGGATTAGAAAGTGCACATACATTATCAACTGTTACGGCCTTTCCAGACTGGCAAAGGTCTGGAAACACATTTCCAAACAGGTAGCTAGGATACCTTGACACACAGCTCTTCAAGTTTAAAGGTAGTTCTCTGAGAAGAGTCATGCTCTGGGACTTTAGCCAAGGATGTCCGCTTCTGAGTTAGCAAAGGTTTGCTCCCATTCCTCCATTCTAAAAACAAGCTAGCCCTTCTTTAAATTTAGGACTTTTCTAAGGTTTCACATACAAATGGAGTCTCAACTAGTTTTCATTATCTGCATTAGCATCCTATTACCGATGATTGACTTGGCTAGTGACTGACAGTACTGTTACCCATGATATTTTCTGTATTGGTTCCTTTTGGCACTTGTATTAGTTCATCTTCAATAAATGCTACAAACCAAATCACTAAGAGTTCACATTTGTCAGCTTCTTCACCCAGTGCAAACTATTCTAGCACTTGGGGATGTGGGAGTTGGGTGAACGGAAACAAATACAAAAGCCAAGGTAGGGAGACCACCCGGTTCTGTCTTACAGGTGCCCTCCACAGACCCCTCTCCATCACCATGCATCCGGAGCATGCTGCTCACCTCTCTTCATCCGCTGGCCCGCCATGTTTCTTAGAGTGAGGATTAAAATGAGGTCCTGCACTGGTGCAGCCTATTTACCAGAAACCAGCAGTCAGATTATAAAGTAAACCCCTGTGTGACAACACAGGCGTTCTTACATCTTCCAACACAGCAAACACGGCCCTGGTGTGCGCTAGAGCAATAAGCAGACGGCAGAGCCCTATGTGTACAGCTGGGCTGTGCAGCCTCGAATTCTCGAGCTACCTTCCTTCTCTGACTGTCACATTTTCCTTTTTTTTAGTTTTGAGCCAGGGTCTTATCACTGCAGCCCAGGGTATCTGCAATTTATGACCCTCCCACCTTAGCCGTACAAGCGCTAGGACCATGGTAGTGTCCCAGCATGCCTGGCTCTGGTTCCTTCTTTGTAACTGGAACAGATGCGATCTCCGATGGTGCTTCTAAAGTCCCACATTTAAAGATCTTGGCTTTTAAGAAGGGAGCATACCTTCATGATAAAAATACTTATCTTTCAAGACCACATGCCACCAAACAGCTCAGCCATCTGTCTTTTACTTGGGGCAGGCAGATTGTCAGATGGATTATTCCCAAGGGCCAAGGCCCTTCTCAACTCCAGGAGGTGAAGCCAGCATTACAGGTACTCAAGTGGGCTAAGGGATGTCATTCACAAGGTACATCTCAACAATGTAGGAAGTCCTTTCATATGTAGGACTTTCCACTGTTTACAACTTCTACCCAGACCAAGGGAATAGGTACAGAGCAGGATTCTGGAAGGAGCTTAACAAATCAAAGCTACCAGCCCAGAGGCAAAGCAACTTGGGGGAATTTTAGTAATTATCAAAATGGGTCAAACCTAATCACAAGTAACTGTAGAGCAAATTATGGCACATTACACACAGGTTGATGGTACATGCCTTTAACCCAGCACACATAAGACTAAAAGGTCTAAGCTCCAGCACAAAGTCCAGGCCAACACGGGCTATGTGGAGAGGGGAGGAAAGCAGGGAGAAGGGAAGGGAAAGGAAGAAAAGGCTCTAGAAACATGATTGCGGCTCTTAAAAGATTATAAACAGGACTAGAGAGATGGCTCAGCGGTTAAGACCACCAACTGCTCTTCCAGAGGTCCTGAGTTCAATTTCCAGCAACCACATGGTGGCTCACAACCATCTGTAATGGGATCTTTGTACTCATTTACATAAGATAAATAAATATTTAAAAAAAAAAAAAAAGATTGTAAACAAATTCAGATCATTACTCCAATATGGTAAAAATTCACTAAATGCAATTTAAGCCACTACTTTTTGCTGACTTGATTCTAATCCCAAAAAGAGAAAATAAATCTTACTCTAAGCATTTATATTGCCCCTTCAATTTCTGTCACTATGTCCTACTACGCCTCCCAAGCCGAGACGGCTGTCCTTACACACTGTGCCTAAAGCGCCCCCCCCAGAGACGGCTGTCCTTACACACTGTGCCTAAAGCGCCC